>VZRR01008936.1:0-109798 GCA_013398015.1 Oreocharis arfaki | reverse complement strand
CCCGGCCCCGCTCCGGCACCGCCGGCCCCGGCACGGCTCCCCCCGGCCCCGCTCCCGCAGCCCCGGCCCCGGGACGGCTCCTCCCGGAGGTTTTGGGCACCGCTTTGCCCAATTCGGAATAAAAAGTTGCCCTCGTTGTCCCCAAACTCGAGGGCTCCGGATGCTGCTGCTGCTGCTCCGGGACACCGGAGGTGCCGCACCAAAAAAAAAAAAAATCGCCAGCAGCAGAGTGCTCACCCAAAGTAAGAGATTTCACAAAATCCTGGCAGCGCTGGGTCTGTGGATGGTTATAGCACAGCGGGGCATTTCCTGATGTAAGAAATGGCAAAATACCACGGATTAGCAAATGCTGTTACTCACAGGGCTGAAGTGGTTGAGTTTTGGTCTAAGGAGCTTAAAAAAAAATTTATACCTGATGCAATCACCAAAGAAAGGGGTTGTCTACTCTGGTGGATCTTAAACCAGCAGGGAAGTTGAAGATAAATATAATTTAATAACTGGTTACCTTTTCATCGCAGGTTTCATGCTTTATATTGTGTTCACCATCAAAACACAGAGCAGAGATTGAACTTCACAGCACTGCTGAAGCATCCAGCAGCATTGAATAACCCAGGGTAGAAAGCGGAAAAAAATCAGCAGCAGAGTGCTCACCCAACTTTCCTAAGCAAACAGAAGCAAAATAATAAGCAAACAGAAAGTAAAAGAAATTGCCATTTATTTTGCGGTTTTTAAAACAAAGTTGGAAACGAAATCCTGTGAAAGAGAACACTTTCTAAGGCTCCAGAGTTAAATCAGGGCAAAAAACACACGGGAAAAATAGGATTGAAATGATTCCTGTGGGTGTAGTGCAAATGGAAACCTGTTGACCAGCAATGCTTTGAGTCAGACAGATACAAAGGGGGGCTCTTAATTTATATAGAACAAAGTAATTTTTATCACATTGGACATGCCAGGAGCAGGATGCTTAAAGCTGACCAGGATGCTGAAGGAAAGCTATGGAAATTTGATGGGGACAGAGGAGGAGCTGCACGTAGGAACATCGCTGAGCTTTGCCCTCCCACCAGCACCTCTGCACTTCAGATTCCAGGCACTCTGCGGCCACAGGGAAGAACCAATTCCACGATGGCATTAACTGGGAAGCCCGTAACTCCTGGGATCCAAACCTCAGTGTTTGCCTGGAAGTGCCCTGAAAGGAGCAGCAGAGTTTGAGGTGAGCTCAAGGCTCACAGCCCCGGCTCTGGCTGCTCCAGCAGCGCTGGCTGGATCCTGAACTTGCCCACACTGGTTTGGTTTATTTATTATTTTTTTGGGATGAGTGCATCTTCCCTTGTGCAGAGCCTGTTACAATCATGTAAACTATCATGGAAGAGCACTTTCCCCCCCCAGAGCGATGGATTTACATCAGGGTTTTTACACACATTGTTTTCCTAGCGCAGGAACATGTGCCAACAGCCACCTTCTGCTGCTTTACAGCACCTCAGCAAAAACAGAATGAACTTTCTGCAGTGGATACATTTTATTAGAGAAAGATCTGCTCTTGTGATCATGGAAGCACTTCTTATAGGCTGAGACCAGGGAAACTGTGGTTTATCACGTCAGACACGGACAGAGAAACCATTATTTCAGGTTCTGATGAGTAGGTTGTTTGGGCAAGGTCTCTGTGAGACAGGTAGTGAGGCACTGAATATTGTGGATTTTGCATTACACGGAGATTCATGGCTCTCCAAAGCAGCAGAGCCCGTGCCAAGGTCCAGTGGTTTATTCTGGCAGTAACTGGTGCAACTGAACTTACTCCCAACACAACTCAGCAAGGGGAGCCAAGGACAAGCGTGCTCAGCTCTGTTGCACCAAACGTGGTTAAATCCTGCTGGCAGGAAGAACAGGACGAGCCCATTCCCAGATCCTGCCCTCCAGCTGTGCTCTCTGAGCCCTCTTAGCATATCTGGCATCGCACTCCTTACCATGAAACACCAGCTGAACGTGCTGCCTTGTGGAGCAGCGACTGTGAAACCCTGCAGCTCCCGGGGCCCAGGGGATCCACAGGAAAGAGGGTGCAAATTTACGTTCTGTAACCCATAAAGGAGCAAGGAAACCACAGAACCATCGAGGTAAACACAGCCCAGAGCCGGCAGCCTGATGGATGACGAAGAATTCAAGAATCGGAGTGCAACAGTACCACGGCAGCACCGGAGCACTGCTGGATGCTCTGATGTCAGAGACAGATGAATCACCACTACTATTATTTTCCTGGATTCCACTTCTCCCCGGGGATTCGCCTCCCAACACTCACGTAGGGAACAGCAGCAGCCCCAATCCGCCGCTTTCAAGTGCAAGAACTGCCCCGGCTCCTTTGTTCCGAGGGAAACCGATTGAAACGGATCCCACGTGCGCTGGGAGACGGGAGCGGCACCCTGGAGCGGCCACGGCCGCCGTCCCCGCGGATTGGCAGGAGCCCTCCAGCCTCGTACGTGCTGTTCCTTCTGTCGCTGCCGTCCCCGGGGAGCGGAGCTGCCGCCTCGGAGGCCGAGCTCTTCCTGCAGCCCCTGTGATCTCTGCTGAGCGCGGCCTCCGCGCAGGCTCCGGCTGCGCCGAGGACTTCCCGAGCCACCTCTGCCTTCACACCTCCAGCGCCCTTGGCCCGGCCACAAAGAGCCGGAGAGGAGCCCCACTAACACATCCCCGCTCGCACAGCCGCCGAGGGGCCCGGCCGGCCCACGGGGGCAAGGCTCTGGGCACAAAGAAAAGCTCCCGAGCCAGTGAGAGCTGAGATGTTCTCGCTGGTCCCGCAGCCAGATTTGCCAGCTCAGACGCTCCTCAGCAACCCCGACAACAATTTTTCCTCTCTAAGCCCACAGAGTTCAAGAACAAGCACTGAAGTGGGAGTGTCTCTGCTGCAAAGGGACACAGATATCTTCTGGCTATCAAAAATAAAGGTGGATGCCACACAAGAAGCTCATCTGCCTTGCTGCCCCAGGCACGTTCAGTGCGAGTGTCACACGCTGCAGCAGTGGGCACAACTGGCTCTTGAGTGGTGCAGGGCATTAGCCCAGCACCGGTGGCTTTGCAAGCAGAGGAGCTGCCATCCATCCCTTCCCATGAAGGGCAGCTCCAGCCCAAAACTGCCCACGACACGGGAGACTGGGAAATCAGGAGAGAGCGAGGCATCGCCACCAGCCTGGCAGCGCTGGCACTGCCTCCCGAGCACCATCCCCGCTCCCACCCGAGCCTCCACTGGTACCTCTGAGCTGTTTTGTAGGACAAGACACAGCTCGTCCTGAGCCTGACTCCAAGAAAGGATTCCCAAGACACAACACAACCCCTAAACCACACAGCAGGTACAAAAACCGTCTTCAAAATGGTGCTGCCAGCGCCAGGCTGAGCTGCTCGGTCTGCCCAAGCCAGGCGAAAGGAATGGATGGTTTTGGATAACTTGGTTATGCAGGCAGTGACAGACACCTCTGCATGTCTACTGCCCACATTGTGCTGAGCATTAGCACGTCAAAGGCTCCTGATGAGCTCCTGAATTAAATGATGAGGAGAGGAAGGGCCCAGGGTGAGGTTTGGAGCTGTAGGGCTGCAGGCGTTTTGCTGGGAGAGATGGAAAGCAAAGAGTGAAATTCCAGGGAAAGCTATTTCCATACTGGAGATTTCAATCATTCGGCAAAACCCTTGGAAAACCAAACAGAAAAACGACGTTAAGATCGTAAACTGCAGAAGAACAAACTTGGATTTTCCTAGTCCCCAGGGTCATTGCCAGGTAATTATTGTGTATTATCCTGGAATCTCAAACCGGTGCTTTAAATTATCTGCAAGAACTCATCTCGCAACAATGCAGGTGTTTTTAAGAAACAATTCTTTAGAAATTGTTTCATTAGAAAACAAAGAATTCACCACAAGACTGAAAAAAAAAATAAACCATAAACGGCTCCACCAAAGCAGTTGAATTAAAAAGGAAGGATTTTGGCTGAGCGGAGGCCAAGGTATGAGAACATCATTTTGAAGAAAGTTTTTGTTTTTCTCTGTTTGGTTTTGTGTACTAACCAGCTTCTGGGGGGGAAAGCCAAGTGCCTCTTCCAGCAGGACTTGTGAAGCAAAGCTGCTGCTCAAGCCCCACAGTGCTGAGCCCTGCACGGGGCTCCCAGCGGGTACTGGGCCCGGTGTCTCCTCTGTGCTGCCAGAGCTGGTACAGCCAATTTCCCCGAGAAATCAATGGGAAGCGTTCTGTTTCCAGGCCAACACCAGCCCCGGAGAAGCGGGATGGGTACTGATGCCCTTTGCAATTCAAACAACCGGTGATTGCTTCATTCAGAGCTGAGCTGCTTCCTGGGCAGAACCTTCACGACTTCAGAGCCTCAGATCTCGCCGAGCGTCTTCTTCACTCCCAATCAACACTTCACGGCAAAAGGAGAAGTGATTCTGCTCCCTGCCAAGCCCTGACACCAGGGAAATGAGTCCTCACCCCGAGCCTTTAAAGCTATTCAGGTTCATGTACAAATGTGGCACTTGGAGCTCCAAATGAATGCAATGAAAGGACTTGAATGGGTGCAACACAACTGCTCTGAATATGGAATTATGCTCAAATACTGGAGAAAAGCAAGATTTAATTCAAATCCCTCAGCCAGCTTTCTCTGTGCAAGATGAGCTCATGATTTATAAATATCTGTTATTTTTATTATTGAGATTATCTGTGGCTGTCAGAGGACTTAGGCAGAAAGCTGTGGTGTTCCAGGTCCCAGGCAGAGCTCTGAAAACCACTTTTCCTCCCCCAAAACTCAGGCTCTTTTCACAGGCAGGTCACCCAGGGGTTAAAGAGCAGCTTAGCTGTGGTGAAGGGAAACTGCAGAACACACACAAAAATTCAAACGAGCAAACGCAGAGGCAGGAGCAAGCTTCCTGTCCCCAGGCCAGCAAACACCGAACCTGCACTCCAAACCTGTCTGAACCCCAGCATCGCCATCACACAGCCCCTGCTGGATTGCTCCATCAGATGAGGGGTTTGTTTTGTTCAGGCTCCACAACCACTGGCAAAAGGAAATCCAGCGCTGTTAAAGCCCAGGAACTCGGATGGTGTGGTTTCCATCCTTGCAAAACAGAAACCCTCTGAGCTCAATCAACATCTAATCACAGCTGAAGGGAAGAACTGGCCTGCACTGTCCCCTGGCAAATTATTTATTATTAATATTATTAACCCCTCTGCAAGCCTCAGACAGAACTCTCCCTTCCCAGAAGTGCTCTCCAGGGCCTTGGCAGTGCAATTGCTCTCCAGGGCTGAGCTGTGCAGAGATTATTGTTTATTAATAAATTATTTTTATTCAGACATATTCGGGTTGCCTGGACCGAACACTTTCACTCACGGCTGTCACTGGACCTGCCCTGGCTGTAGATTAAATTTGGGCAAGCAAAATAACAAATGTTTTATAACGGAAAAAAACCCAAGCAGAGTTGTGGTTGCAGCCTCACCTCCCAGGAGTTTCATCCTGTTGGGAGAACGTCGGGAATGTCCCGACCAATCGCTCACCTGGGGAGTTCCTTTGTCTCCATGAATAGAGCCTGGGAGCGGCTTCCTGCGAGAGAAAGGATGAGCTGCCTGAGGGGGCAAAAAGTTACAGCACATCCAGGTGGAACAAGGGTTTGAGCTGCTAGAAATTCTTTTTTTTTAAACCAACAGAAGTGGCAACACCGAGCTTTGGACAGAAGGCGTGCAGCTGGCTGTGTGGAGCAGGTTAAGAAAGGCGTTTACTCCCACGTTAATTCTCTCAATCTTGTTACTTTCTCTTTAATCAGCTTAAACTCTTGCTGAGGAGGTGAGGATGAAGCCCCAGCCATTGCTGTGTACTTAAGAGGGGACAGCAGTTCACTTTCTGGATATGGCAATAATGTTTACCCACGCTGGCATTTTACAGCTTCATTTTCTTCCTGTTATGCTCAATAAAACCAGTGACTGCCCCATCATCTGACTCTCCTGGGTGACATTTACTCCAGGGTCCTGCTCCATTCCAGTATCAAACTCTGAACAATTCTGTGAGGCTTCAGCCACCTGGTTCTGACCTTTGCAGCCCATCTGGGAGACTCCTTATTTTACTCACATCGCTTCTGCTTCTCTTCCATCTGTTCTGGCTTTCATCTTTCACCAGTCAGGAAGGGAATCACTCTTTCCAAGCTGATCCACGTTCTCCAAGCATCAGGAGTCACTAAAAGCACACTGAGCCACAGAGGCAGCCCTGGATCTGTCATCTCACCCCACCTACAACCACCCACAAATCATCCCGGGAAAATACTGGCCTCGGCTTCCATTTTCAGTCTCTTGCTGAACCAAAGCTATCCATGGATATCACTCGCTGGCAATCTCCACAGAGAACCCAGCTTTCCCCACAAACGAATCAAAGCACCAGGAGTGTATTCTGAAAAGAGACAGCAGAGCCTGGGAGCACCATTTAATGCCCAGCACTAAAAATCTCACCTTCCACTCGACCAGATTGCTCAGGGCCTCATCTAAACTGGCCTTGAACACTACCAGGGATGGGAGATACTCTGGATTTTGTATTGTATGTAGGTAATGGAAACATTTCAACAAATCTCAGAAACAGAAAAAGATTTATTAGAAACATTACACAGATTTTTGCATCATACATTTTAATAATGTTAATATTTAAATATTAGCATGTCCAAATCTGCAATGCTTAGTATTTACATTCTAATGTGCTCTTTGTATAAATTAGGTTACGATGTAACACCTGTACCCAACGAGGAAAGCTAAAACTGTCAGAGGTGACCATCCCATATGACAAACTCAAGCCTGGACCAACAGTCAATAAAAACATTGTGTCCAGCACTGCCCAATGGGACTTGGCACACGTGCAAGTCAAAAATGGAGAGACCATCAGTTGAGGAAAAAAAAGTTACTTGCAGTTCAGTGAGAAGCTGGTTCTGCACCGTGTCGGTGAGCGAGCGTCGATGGCACCGGGGCTGGTACAAACTGACACAGCTGAGCATAGTAGAACTTATTGCTGGGTTTAAAAATGTCTTAATGCTCCATGCCCTGAGTCTTTTTAGGCAAAAGCCCTCTTGTGACAGGAAAATGCATAATCTCATCCCATACAGACCCTGCCTGTGATCAGATGCACAAGGCTCAGCTTTGCCAAGAGCCGGCCCCGTCAGATCCTCCCTGCTGGTACCCCCAGCACGGCAGGATGAGAGAGGTATGAACAAACCAACAAGCCCAGGCTGGTGTGGTCATTGCCAAGGAAAGGGGAAAGTCAGGGAAGCAAAAAGGTGGATTTTTGATGAGTTCCAGGTCAGGAATCAAACCGGGATGAACCAATCATTCTGCCTGCGTGCACTCGGTTCGGACAGAAAACTTGCACAGAACTCATTGCACATACAAAACGAGAGAGAAAACCTGAAAAAAACAACTTCAAACCACAAAAAGAAAACTGCCGAAACTCAAAGGGACCCTGCATAAGCCCAAAATCCCTCTGCTTAGCACAGCTGCGTTGCTGCAGTGCAGGAAGAGCCGGGAAGCCTCTGTCCCCTTTGCACTGCCACAACTGCCACCAGCACAGGAAGGGGAGCCTGGCAAAGGCAGCAAACTCTGTGCTGTGTCCCCTCCTCATCTTCTGAGACCTTCCAGGCTGCACTCTGAGGAGCAATGCCCCTCAAGCTGACAGGCCACACGGACTCTCTGATGTCCTTTGCTGTGGCAGAGGCCCAGGTGTGTCCGTCCCCTGTCCCTCTCCTCACGCGCTGGGCTCTCCCTCAGTCTCACCAGGAACTTTCTGAAACAGCTCCTCAGCCCTTCCAGAAAACCTTCTCACAGGGCTGACTCTGGGCTCGCTCCTCACACCTCTGTACCTTCCCAAGCCATGAAACCATCTGTACCTTCTCTGTCTCACCCGAAATTCCAGGAGCCAGACTGTACCTCCCACGCTTCAATCTCCTTTCCTCTCCGACACCACAGTACAACAGCCACACGCCGCCACATCCCTCCACGGAATGTCACTGAAACCCCCTTCCTTAACCATTCTTCTCACGTGCTCATCCCAAATCAGCTGCTTGCTTCCCACAGACTCCCCAGGTACACCCAGAGGCAGGTGCATGTGGTGCCTAGGAGTGACAATTCAGGGAGCAAGGGAAGAGATTTATCTGCCTGCACACCAGGGAAAGATCCATCACTCCTAAGAGGCAAAGTCACGAAGGATTTAGGCAGTTTAGGCAAACCTACTGCTCAACACCATCCTTGTCCTATCATCACATCCAGGACATTTTCAGAGGATTCTCAGAACTTCTATAAAGACTATCCATAAACCCTCTTGCTTAACTTAATTAAATTCCCTAACTTTAAAGGCAGCTTGAACTTTAATTTTGCAGCTCCAATCTGAGATGCCTTACAAGGGCCTGTAGTGTCCCTGAAAACCAGGCCAGTCTGCAGCATCTTGTGCAGGATACATTTAAATTCATATTGAAATTTTAAGGCAGCGTGAAAAAAACAATAACAACCTGTGAAAATCCAGGTCTAGAAATGCAACCGTGCAAGGTTTAAAAGGAAGACACCCCCCTTCCCAATATTATAACAGTTACATGAACAAATAAACAATATCCTTAATTAAAAAAAAAAATCTGGAAAACCATCTCTCAAAGTATCAGCTTTTCAAAATGAGATGTTTTGCAGGTTTGAGGACTGAACAGCAACACTGAAGAAAAGGTAAAACTGAGTATCTTCTTCCCTGCTACAACTCTGTGTTAACTCCTAGCTAAGTCAAAAATTCAGGAATATACCACTAGAATTGGATAGAATTAGAGTGAGACCAAGCTGCAAAGAGATGACAGAAACATTGCTTTGCACCAATCACTTGGGAACAAAAGCTGCTGGACCCCACAGAACAGTCTGTAAGGGCAGAGTGAGCCTTGGAGAGACAGAGCAGTGCCAGAAGAGCCCCTGGAGCAGAGGATGCTGACACGGGAGGTAACACACAGCCAGTGGGCACTGA
Source organism: Oreocharis arfaki (assembly GCA_013398015.1). NCBI lineage: Eukaryota > Metazoa > Chordata > Aves > Passeriformes > Paramythiidae > Oreocharis > Oreocharis arfaki. The sequence continues at coordinate 100,811 of VZRR01008936.1, read as the reverse complement.
GCCACCCAGGACACCCTTCCAGCGACCACAGGGTTAAGATCTTGTTTTACATCCCTTACTCTGAGATGTTTACCAGACACTGGGAATTAAAAGTGTTTTTCTCATCCCTGCAAGTGCCCGATCCAAAGCCCGCTGAGGAATATGGAATTTTCTGTGCTGACTTCACTCCAGCTTTGAACTACAGCCCATGGGGGGGGAGCTGGGATCCCTGCCAAGGGACACCTCCAGGGAAAAGAGCTGCTGCATCCACGAGGCAATGGAGCTCTGCAGTGTAAGTGCCTCAAGGATCTCTGCTCAGCAGAATCTTCCTCTTCCATCTTATCCTGTATTTGAGAACACGGAGAGCAACTCATTCTGGGCTCTCTATGGAGAGCAGAGTGTGCTGAGAAATCCTGGAGAGCGGATTCCATCTAGGAAGGACTCCCCTGCAAGGAACTGCCCGTGGCAGCATTCACAGCTGCTTTCTCACAGTACAGGATGACACCCAGCGTGCAGGGGCACTGTCATTGCATTCCCCTGCTCATTTTTATCACACAGCCTCTCCAAAGATTGGAACTGGACTTTCCCAGAGGCAATGGACTAAAATATATTTCAGACTAAAACCAAGAGCAACTGATGATTTTCTTCTCCAGCAGAACAAGCACACAGTGCCTTCCTCCAGCATCCTCTCTGTTCAATGCACTCCCTGGCCCTGGGCTCTACCATCTATTCCTGAATCCTGTATTTTGCTGTAAGAAAGACAAAGTCTGAAACACACTGTTTATTAATTAAATAGCATTACAAAGCAAAATCAAATCAAACAACAAAGCGCCATGGGGAAGCCACAGCCTGAGATCAGCCACCTGCAAAGCCCCTGAAAGCCTGAAACCAATTTTGTTCTGTGAAAATCTCCTGTTCCCATTTCATGATGCTTTTTCCAGGAGGTAGGAGCAGCGAGCACTAGTGTTTCCTGTAAGAGAGAAATGATCCCTAGCTCCCTGGGACTAATGTCCACAAAGCATCAGGGTTACACACACTAACTGAACACCAACTTCCTTCCACCAGCACACCCTAAAGCAGGCAGGCAGCCTTTACACACTGTCCCAGCCCTGCTCCTAGCACAAATCCAGCAGCCTGTTGGACCCTGCCATCCTTGGAGACAAACACAAAAATTAACTCCATCAGGTGAAATAAGAGAAACAGAATAATGGACATTTAACAGTGTCTATCAGACATTTAAGAGTATTACTGAGGTGGGAAGCCACTCTCTGGCGCCTGATTTCAGAGACACAGAGACAGGTTCCAGTTATGCTGTTTGTAATTTGTGGAGTGAAGCTGCTACTCTCATTGGTACTGATACATGACTGTGTTCCTTTACAGGATAACATCATTTCCAAGCACGCAGCAGTGCCCTATGGATTGTATTTCATGGCCCAGGGCACGGGCTGTCTCTAGATTCCTGCCTCTAGGCACCAATGACACAGCTGTGCTGACTGGACAGGAGCAACACAGAAGTTACTCCACTCACCCCACAAAAAATACGAGATGTCACTGTATTGCTCACCTGATTGCTGGCACCTTCCAAACTAAAGCTGTTAAATTGCATTTGCAATGTTCCTGTGATAACTGTGCCTGCACAGTCAGCCGGGAAACCGAGCTCTGGCTTCCCAGAGTAATCAAGTAATGAAGTAGGAGTAATAAACCTATTTTTCCTCACAGAGATTATTTCTGTTTGAGCTGAAATGAAGTCCCAGCACCTAACAGGATCTTTTAGAGTTATTTCACTAACTGGTGATGAACACAGGGTGGTTTCTGAGTTACAAATGATCCTGTTACCATCCTGCTGGTTACGCTACGAGTAAATTAGTGCAGTTATTGGGTGAGATGTGTGAGAGCAACTCAGGTTAAGGTTCTACAACTTAAGTGCATCTGTCAGGGTGTTTTATAAAACACACGGAGGCAAGAAAACAACACGTACTTGGGATGAGTTAAGCATGTTTTGGCAAGAAGAGCATTTTTGTGAGCTTTTCTATTATTATCCATCTCCCAGCCTCCTTTGAGTGCCAGCATAGTCCACATTGACTTAAAACTCCATTGTGTAGCAGGCCTCCTGTCGAGGGAAACGTCGTTGTTGATCCTCTTCAGAAATATCCCATGTGTGCTTGAAAACGCTTTGCAATTTCCATGTGGGAGTAAACCTACCAATGGATTTGGTTTGCAAAGATGGACAACAGGGAGTTATTTGGTTGCAGTCCCAGATGGAATCAAAACTACGGAAGAGCTTCCTTTCACACTAAGAGCTTGGGTTGGTTGTGGAAGAGGAGCAAGCGGGTTTTTAAAGTGATCGAGTGCATCTGTAGCATTCTTTGTTCTCTTCCCCACTTCTGTCCAGCTCTTGCTCTGCAGCTCAGGTCTCGAAGTACTTGTAAATCTGGGCCACGTACTGCATCACGCTCTGCCAGTCGGGCCGGTCCGTGTACATCATCTCGCTGAGCTCCTGCACGGACACAGCACCACACTCAGGCAACCCCCCCACGGCTCCTCTGGCCACCTGAGCCCACTGAGCACTTCTGCTTCCACTCCAGAGCCCCTTAAAGCCACGTACTTAAAGGGCCATTGGAATGATCCAGTGGCCAAGGGCAATTCTGAAATTTGTTAATGCATTCTACAATCTAAAAGGTTTCTCCCACCTGCAATCAAAGATCAGTTCTCTATATAACTTCATTTAAGTTGCTGCTTCTTTGCTTCTGTATCTAGCTCATGAACCCCATAATAGTTTTCCCTCCATATTAAACTTCTCTCTCCCTTGTCATATAGTTAATTTTGGGAAAGGCTTTTTGAACAGTTTAACAAACAAATTATTTTTGTGTTTCTTAAAGCGTTAAAACAAAAGGCAACAAAACGGTGTAAACAGGCAAGTCTGTCCATAAAACTATGAATAATCTGGAGCTGGCATCCAAGAGGAGGACATAATCCATACCCTCATTTCAATACTGGATGGCCTTCAGCAGTTCCTTCAAATTATATTAATTCTGTGATTCTACAAATTCTTTCTGGAAGTTGTCCTAACACCGTGAACTTTCTGACGGTGGCACAGCCTTCCCCAGCACTGTGTGACACTTTGAGTGCAAGGTCACTGACTGGCCACATGGCAACAAGGAAAGCTGTTGGAAGGGCATGTGCAGCAAATGTTCCCTTGCTAAAAGGTTACTCACCAGGCTGGGTTTGATGCCCACACTTTCAGCAGCTTGAAATGCCAACAGCAGATTTCTCTTCTGTAGAAATAAAAGTCCAAAAGGATTAACACCAAAGCACTATTCCTGAATCTTTCCTTGCATCTGGTTAATCAGTAAGCTTAAATGAACAGGTGTATTTGAAAACTAAAGCACTGGATTCCATATTTGCATGCAGACTCTTTTTCAGATTAGTCAAGCACACTCACAAGTTCTTTGGTTTTGAACAGCTCATCTACTTCTGTCCGAGTGACACCCCCTGTTTTTGACAAAGAGGTTGTTGTGAAACTGATTACGACTGGGAAAAAAACCCACTGAAGTTCTGTCTTTACTGTGAGTGGAAGGTTTCTGTCAAGGTGTTAACTAATAAAAGGCATTCCTGTACCTAATGTAATTCTTACTGAAATAGAAACTGTCTTTGTGATTATTTGCAGCACTCGCTGGACTCGGCCAGCTTCTCACTGACCTTCACCCAGCAGTCCCTGCATTTCTCTCTGGGAGCTCACTGTTGTGGTTTCCTTCCCCTTTCCATCCATTCTGTTCACCGTGGATTCTGCAAATGTACAACACAACTTACTTTGTCCTGGCTGTTGAGCTCCTGGTAAGGAATATGTGCAGGCAAATACGTGTGCAAGAGAGCACAGAAGGCCAGCCCGTCACTCCAGCTGCTGCTGAAGTTGGTAATATCAATATTCTGTAAGAGCAACACTGAGCCATCCTTGAACAGTGCTACACAACAAAAAAATTCTCCAAACAATAGTTTTTATGCAGCCATGGAACAAAAACCCCAGAGCTGAGCTAGAAATATCTGTGGTGACACTCCCACCACTGCCAGCTCCAAAAGGAGGGAGGTGAAAAAGAAACACTTGGAAAGAAATAGTCTAATAGAGTTGGGAGTTTATACGGACAAAAACTGTCTTCCTCTCCTTGTTTCTAGACTCTTGGATTGTTCTTTGCCAGCCACATCTCTTACTACAAAGCCTCACTCAAGTGCACAGAGCAAGCCCAGCTTCCCTGCTTATGACAGCTGAGGTCCAGAACCATGGGGGTTACAGTGACTACAGAAACAGAAAATGGTATTTTAAAGTCAGCCCTTTAAAATACAAGATTTCTGGGGCTACAGAGTGCACTCAGGGCTCTTCCCTGGGATGCTCTCATGGGGTACAGCTGCAGTTAAAACAGGCCCAGTCCTGCTCCTGTGAACAAGGTGACCTTTCTGATGCCCCTGTTTGCACTGACTGGCCACACCATTCCACAATGAATTCCCATGGCTCACTCTCGCTGCTGTAGTAGCAGCTGTAGTTCCAAACACCAGCTGAAAACAAAACAGTGTAACTGATACAGGTCCAAAAGCTGGAGCTGCTGGAGCAGGGAGGCTCCAGGACACGACAGAGCTGCACCATCTCCCACACCAGAGCAGGTGTGCACCTCCAACCCTTCTCAGCAGCCACATCCTCCCGTGTGCTCAGCTTCAGTTCACACTCCCAGCCCCTTCATTTTCTTTATTTAGCTGTTTCCTGGTTTCTTTCAAGACTCCCCCAAAGGAAAGGCTGTTCCTTCATCTCTCATACAACAGCCGATGCAGACACACCAAAACCCAGACAGGAATTATTTCAGCATGTGCTCCTTGCTTCTGTTGCCTCCCTGATTAGTTGTTCAACCTGGACTTGGTCCAGTCAGGCAGGATTTCAAATTAGTAATAAATGTCCATAACCAAACATGACAAATTGAAGCAGTACAGAATATTTCAGGTTAAGATACTCTGGCTGTAATAAATCTACAACTCTAATGGGCTCAGAAAGCAGCTGACATCCCCACACTGCACCAGCCACCACGTTGTACTGGGCTCTGATAACATCTGTCAGTGGAGATAATACAAAAATGAGGCACATCATCACAAGAAAAAAAAATAATTTGCTCTGAAAGCTGCCTTGGCACTGCCTATTCCATAAAGTTGCACCATGGAAGTCCAACTCTGTGTCTATGGAATTGGCTGAGCTGGATTATTCTGCTTTCTTGAAGTTTCACACAAACAAGTTCCTTTCTATTTATCAATCTGCAGTTGGTGGGAAAGGACTGACTGCCAAGTTACAGAAGTGTTTTTACTGAGGCCAATATGTTTTATCAGCAAATAGCCTATCATCAAATGCCAATATTCTCATTTTATATTGTAGGATAGAAATGGAAAATGGAGGTTGTTCCTCCCCTCTGCCAAAGGCCATGGAAACAGGAACAAACAGAGCTTTAGTTAAGCAACAGGACTAGACAAAAAGGCAAGGCTTGTTTGTGTGGGAACATTATATCTATCCTCATTTTCATGATGCTGTTAGGAGACATGTGAGATACTAAACTGCTCCTTCACACGGTGTTTCACTATCCCAGCATCAGTTTAATAATTTTACTTACCTCTGTAATTTTAAATACACCTAAAACTCTCCTCCTCGTCCCAAATCACAGTATATTCAGATAAAAAGTGCTAATGTCTACAACAATCAGAACAAGGTCCAAAAATCCTCACCTCCCCAACAGCATTATCCAGCCAGTCATCCTCAGAAACTTTTGGATCTAAGTCTTACAAACAAGCAAAAGTTCAAGGATGGGGCTCTGCTGACTGTGTTTGAACCACGGACGAAATCTGCTGCAAAGTGGTTTGCCACAATCAACAGCCAAAACGAACTCAAATCCGAATTTTTGTCCTAAATGCAAACCCAAAACGAACTTTCAAAGGTCCAGCCCAACTGTTCAGTTCACAGTACAACAACAAATACCCAGGCATACTCAAGCCCACTTAGTTCCATTTTTACATCTAACAAGAATCAATGAATTACGTTTCTTTTTTCTCTAAACAAAGGCATTTCCATTTCATACACAGCATAAACCCCTCTCCCTGGCACTTCATCTTGGCTTCTGTGTTAGCCACTTTTCAGTTTGGGATATAAGGACATGGTAAATGAAAAGCGATCTGTGTTTTGCTAAGCTGCAGCTTTATTTGTAATACCTCCCCACTCCACCACACCAAGAGGAATTAAATCAAAATAGAGACAGCTCTGATTTCTCGGAAGATCTCTGGCTCCCCTGAAGCCATTAAAAAAAAAAAAACAAAACAAGGAAAACAATTTAGGGAATGAACACCTCGGAAACTATTCCCTTCTCTTGATTACTTTGGCAGCGGAACCCGTCTCAGTCTCGCTGCCACACCTCTCTCCCTATTCCTCCACACACAGTCCCTGAATACATGGGAGCTATTTGTGTCCATGCTGGTTGTTCATGCACAATTCCAAGCTGCAGGAGGGTGATTTCTGTGTCCCAGCGTGCCCACAGCAGAACCCCCACCCCGAGATCTGAAAAACCGCACATGGCTTCTTATGAGACACCAAAAAAGGGTGGCACTGCTCAGGAGGAAGATGCACCATCAGAATGAGGGCAGGGAGGAATGGGAAAATGGAGTAGGGACTCAGATCAAACTGAGTTGCAGCATTCACCAAGAAGGGGGGGAAAATTTGCTGTCATATGGCCACAGTACATCTCGTGGTCACTGGTACCCCAGGGTCTGTCCTCAGCACTCCTGCAGTGTCATAATCAGTGAAAGCACTTAATTCTCTTCAAGCTCACAAGTGAACTCCTCTACGTGCATTGGGAACGTTCAGAGACTGGGACCTGGGAGCACACCAGGGAGAACAGCTACTGAAGCACCAAAGTGCCCAGTATGGTTTATTTCTATGCACATTAAATAAAATTTTAAAAAGAAGTATCCAGGCAATGTTATTTAGATAACAAATGTACAATCTAGGATATTAGTGACAGGTCAAGCCTAAAAGACACAAAACACCTGGAAGTGATTGACCTTATCCCCCCATCCCAGAAACAGGACCTTTGCCTGCAGATAACAGAGCCCTCAGAGAGCCGTGGTAAAGATTCGCAGGGAAATCTGTGTGATCTGTTCTCACTAAAAACAATCCCTTGTTTGTCTGAGGAAAAAACCACCACCCCATTAGACTTCACCTGATCTTTGACTCCAAGCAAAAAGCAACAATGACATCATGCACTCTTCATTACAGTCTGGGTACGTTAAAATCCTGATACAAGATATTCCCACTATGCACATGGTACCGTGCCCACAGCAATGGCTCTCTGAGTCATAATACTCTCCCCGAGACCCAGAATTATCAGTTACAGACATGAATCAGCTTGAAGCTAGCCTGGAACTCTGTGGAAGAAAGCCTGCAACAAATATGACGTGAGCATCATTATTCCCATCCTTCCCTCAGCATCCAACATCCCCTCCTGCCTCTCCCAAGTCTCTGCTATGGAGTGGCACACCAGGAACCTGCCAGGGTGGCTGATCATGGAGGTTCAGCCCATGCAGAATAGAAACTTAAATACTCTCAAATACATATATTGAATAAATAAAAGGGAATGGCCTTGTTTTTAACAGCAGCTCTCCCTCAAGTGGCTCAGCCTCCTGCTGTCCCTCTAGCTCATCACTACCCAGACCCCCACAGCTCCTCTTGAACAGCTCAGTGTTTTTAAGTGGCTATATTTAAACACATGTCTAAACAGGAGCCTCAGCTCTGCACGTCTGAACTCTGACCTTTCTACTGCAAAATGGATCAAGGTAAAATGAAATGCAACTTCCACCGAGGACCCAAACCTACCCATCCTGAACAACAGCTGCACGAAACTGCAGATCTAATTTGATTTATTACACCCTAACTGGCTGGGGCCAGGTTAACGGGGCACAGCCAGAGAGTTTCTATTCATAGGAATCTTCAGGCTCTGAGTGGGCAAATTCTAAACACTTCCTAAGAAACAACACGAGGATGGCTCCTCTTAGCACGACTGAGCTTTCTGAACAAACAAAACACTCCAGTTCAGCTGAAATGCTCCAGGCAAAGCTACAAAACATCTGGGCAATCTAGTGGAAATATGGGTGAATGAGAAGTGTGGCCAGGTCCAGTTAACAGGGATGAAAGGCATGAATGCCTGAAATTAAAGGCTGCCTGGATTCTTCTGTAATTGCAGGGTGCACCCAGATGACAATTGCACACAGCTATTCTCAATGGGGAGCTGCAAGCCTGAAGTGAGCTGCATATCACATTGAGCCCATCTCTACTGCCAGGAACCTTTCTGAATTCTCTTACCAATCTTTTTCTTTTAAATGGAATACAGAATAAAGTAATGCCTTCTGATTAAAAGAAATCAAACCAGCAGTGCTCTATATTGTATGGAGATTAAGTGAGTAGCCGAGACTGGGAAGGAAGCCAGGTGACCTCCTATCCTCCAGGCTGTATTAATATCCCTGGCTCAAATGGTTCAGGCAACTGCAGTCTCCATGAGAATTGCTTTAAATGTCTTTGAAACTTTGTGTTTCTATCCCATAATCCATATTTCTAATGCTTCCCTCAGCATGCCAGTAAGCCATGCATCTTATTGCTGATTACACACGCACGGAACAACAGAGCTCAAAGATGCTCTCTGAAAATGCAGTTAAATCACATAATAACAGCACTACGAACTGAAAAGGAACTGATGCCAGCTCTTTAAAAGTCATGCCATTTACTACATTTTTTTTCATAAAGAATCCCTGCTTCCCATCACATTTCTAGGTTCTGTTTGCTCCTTCCTCCACCGCTGCCACAGGTGCTGCTTCGGGTTTACCATTCATCATTTGCTTCAGTAAGTGTGAATTAATGAGCCCTTTAGCAAAGACAAGATATTAGAGGATTTATGGCTGTATTGTTTTTTTTTTTTGGCAAAAGTACCCAACATCAATTTGCTACAGAATTCACACGGAGCAGAGATATTTAAATAGAGGAAATTTAAAAAGGATATTTATGCATCCTACACGAAGATGTTTCAGCTCCCAACTATTTCAGTCTCAAAAGCCAGAGAAGATACCAAAAAGCCAGGCAGATCCAATTTTCTTATATTAAGTTTCCTACAGGAGGCAGACTGGCAAGAATAGCTGGAATGATGCTGTCTAAAATTCTGTGTTTAAAACAAGCTCATCTGGACAGGAGTTGTCCTACAGACATCACTCAGAGTGAATTGTAAAATGATCTGTGCACTCTCCAAACTCAGCTCTTTCTTCCTGTGGTTCAGGACCTCTCCAAGGCAGCTTAGTGCTGGTATTGTGGTTACAAGAGAGAGGTGGTACTGAAACAGCTGAAGTTTTTGTGAGAATAAAAAATGAAAGTAGTAGCAAATGGGAGACACTTAAGGTAATAGTGAGAAAGCAATTATGTAGCCTCACATTTCCTTTGCTTGCAAGGCAAGATCTTACTGACACTGAAACCATCCCTGCAACCATACAGTGAGTAACCAGACAGCTCTATCTGTGCCTTCAGGTCTATTGCTCCTCTTATTTGCATTTTTTTACATAAAGACTGACTTTTTATAATGAAAACAAGTTCATAATAATAATGTGAGTTGTTTTGAATGTAAATAACCCCATGACAATATCCTCATTACTAGAAGTCACCTACTTCAAAGGTCTCACTAAAGGTTAGTAAAGTTACAGGGGTTTGTACACATATTCCTCAGTTTGGGTCTTGATTTATTGCTTTGCACCAGAGAGAGAGAGAAAATGCATAAAACTGAGTTCACAGGGAGTTGGTTGTTTGTTACACAAACATACAGCACCAAATGAGAGCTGGTCTAAGCAGAAGCAATTTTATGGATGTGTCTGGGTCATTTCAGAGATGAGGTAATGGTGACAAAAGATATTTATCAAGTGTGACTGGTATTTCTGTAATTTCCACCCCTCACATTCCGTGAGAAGGCAGAGCAAGAGTCTGTCTGGAGAGGCAGAGGTGGGTTACACAGCAAGACCAGGGACTAAGGAGTTCTCCCTCTTGAAATAATCCCATTAGACACTGATGAGTTCTGGGCTTTGCTCCGCATGTCTCCTGTGCTCTTCAGCCTGAAAGACCCTTGTCACGCTCACTTGCTGAAAGGCAACTCCCTGCTTGCCACACAGCTGCCACTTCCATCAGTTTTCTCACCAGCTCCTGTAAATGACACCAGTGCTGAATGCCACAGAGAAGGAACAGACTGGGCTGAGCCCCTTCACTCCCAAGGCTGCAGCAGCGAAGATGCAGCAGCACAGCTCCAAGGACCACACAGATACTCTGGGGAGGAGGGAGGGAGAGGAGGTGGGGAGGAATTAGCTCCACTCTGTGTCCAAGACAGCAGCACAGCTACTTCCTGCCTGGAGCCCTGGTGCAGAATTGCTAATGACCACACTGGCTGCTCCCACAGCTCTTTCTAATTATCTGTATTGAGAATTCAGAGATTAGGCATGTCCTGGAATTCCTGGGCGGAGGGGCAGGCTGCAGCAGGCTCGGGGTAGAGGATGAAAACAAGGTGGGGAGAGGTCCCCCCCAGTTAAGGTTACTGGTGGACCAGCAGCAGGGCCCAGCTGTCTGCCAGTTAAATTCCCAGTTTGGAGCTGTTCCAGCTGGTGACCAATCAATGCAGTGTTTTCACTGATTGTCAGTGCATCCAGGCAACACAAGGGAAGCGTCTTGGACTTTGGGATGGACAGAATGTAAATGCTATTTTTAAAATCACCCAGCAGGACAGAAAGTTACGCATGAGAGAGCTGCATTTATTTTATCCCTCCAACCAAGAGACTTGTATTTGTTTACAGGACAAAGCCCTCTGTGTGGAAAAAAGGTAGAGCTTGGCTCAAGTTCTTTGGCTACCCTGGGGAAGCACGTTTGTGCACTGGCATCACTGAGAAGGGGGCTTGCACACTGGTCATCAGCCAGGTTATTCCTCACATGCCGCTGCATTTTGATTCCAGACACCAACCCTGAGTCCAGCTGGGACATACAGAGGAACTGCCTGTACACATCCAGCCATAAGTATTTTTATTTAGGAAAAAACCATGGGTTTTTTTGCTTGCTCAGCAGGCTCTGATTCTGGAAAAAAATTGGGACTATCTCGACATTCTCGGCCTGTATTTTAATGAATTAAAATCCCTCAAGATTGCCTTTTTTATCAGAGCATCTTTCCAAATATTACTGAAGTTCACATTCAATTGTACGGTTCCATGACCTGTATTTTTACTGCTAGGAAGATCAAGGCAATGCTATAATGTAAGACTACCAAGGTCACAAAGATGGTCCATGGGAGAATTGGGAGCAGAATTCCTCACCAATGTATTGTCGACTTTTATTTAAACACAGGAAAATCTCTCCTATCTCAAGATCTATTAGCAAAACTCTTTCAACTTTTGTACAGATAGGAAAAGTCAACATCCTCCTCCTCATCAAAGATCAGAGAAGCACAGAGAGAGCCAGAAATTTCATCCATTTCTCAGAAGCTCACAGAATATACCAATAACTTCCCGGGAAAAACCCATTGCTCACATATCCTGATGCACCAAGTGCTGTGGACACAGAGCTCTGTAAGCTTGGGCAGCCCCTCAGAAGAGAAGGGCTGGCTCTGGGACTTCAAGGGACGTGTCATTGTTCACCAGAGCAAACGAGGTTGTGTCACTGCTGTGACTCAATGCTCTGCCCTGCTGGCTCAGCAGGCTCTGATCTCAGGTTGGTGTGGCACAAGGGAAATCTCCCCAGCCCTGCCCAGAACAGAAACTCTGCCATGAACTCAGAACGAATGGATGGCTGCCATGCAAATCTGGAGGGGTTTTCTGCAGTGTTTTTCTTCACCCACACAAGCCCAGGAGTTATTTGTTCTGCTGTTAATCTCCACAAGCCCACAGTACTGTGGGAATTCCAGCCTTTTCAGGCTGCACATAAACTGTGCAGAACAGCAGATGGGATTTAGCTCCTTGCTTAGAAAAGTGAACCTGTTCATTTGCTCCTCAGTGTTGCAGCTGAATTAGGCAATGCCACTGCCTACCTCCTTCTCAAGACCAGTGAAAAGGGTTTTTTTTTTTTAGATAAAAACCTGGTTAGTTTAGAGAGAAACCTGAGAGAGAGAGACTGATACAATTTGGAAATGCACTGGAACAGTTTTAGGCTACTTGTTGACACAAACTGTAATGTAGGAAGTGCACATCTGGTGATTAAGAAACCACTGGGTTCTCTTCTGTATTTCCTCAGGACAGGGCACAGCTATGCTGGGATTCTCAAGGCTTTAAAACTAAACTCCATTATATTGGTGTCAAAGGAAGCGTTGGAGCAAGCCAAGTCCCAGGAATTACATTCTGACCAGGTTCAGAGGGTTGATCCCAGGTTTTGTCCCATTCAGCTGAAATTCTGGTGAAGAATCAACTTTGCTGGAACTGCCAGCTTGAGCATCAACCCTGAGGACTGTGATAGCCTTTATATATTATATATAATATATATATATATTTACATTATTTACACAGCTCTGTTCACTCTCTGCAGTCCAAGACGATGCCTGTGAGGCAGAATGCTCAGCTGACAGTCAGAAAAGATTAAAGCTTAAGCAGACAGATAATGTCAATCAACTCCTCACACTAACAACGTATAAAGAAGTAACATAGATCTTGTTTCTAAATATAACCCTTATTTTCCAGAATAAAGAAGAAACCTTCAAACATGGACGTGCTGAAGCACAACTGGCCGTGAAGGAGCTTTGGGATCTCCTATAAAGCACGTCCTCACAAAGTGCAGCCCCAGGAATGCACCTGCTTGATGCATCAGCAGTCCAAAAATTGCCATCCTGGCTGTGTGACCCAGCAGAGTCCATCTCCCAAAGGAGAATGGTCCCATGACCACCTGACCAAAGGGAATATGTTATGTCCATCTCTGGGTCACACTTAATCCATGCTGGATCTCATCCAGCCAGCAAACCAGGCAAAAAAAGCAGCAGAAAAAAGCAGGGGCTAACAACATGGAATAGGGCTTGAGAACAAGGAGGGTTTGGAGGAAATACTGCCTAGCATACAAAGAAAAGGAATGCAAATTCCTGTGAGGAAAAAAAAGCCACAAATTCGTAAACAAAAAGCTGGTATTAGTCTTAGTTTAAACTGAATACAAAGGGATAAAGAGCTTTATATTACACCCACTGCCAAACCACCAGTCGAGCAGTCTCTTGCTATAATTACTTGACAAACAGCAAATACTGCAACAGCTTTATTTTCCTCCCTAAGCTTTTGCATCTCTGCTCCATGAAGAGCTGCCTTGATCTGTAGCTGGGGCACTGCCACTGCCATAGGGAGGTGATACAATGCAATGCCTTGAAAGCACAGCTCAAGAACACACGGAACACCAACACCTTCGGGGGTACAGCTGCCATTTCCCTTCATCAGTTCTAGGACACTCCTTGCCTCCTCCTATTCAGCATTCTTTTACCTAAAACAACCACACAGCTTTACTGTAAGAGATGGTGGATCTTCAGCAAGTGGTGGATCCTAAACAGGCCCTGTTAAACCAAACATAACTTTGAACAAAAGAATAACCACGAATATGCACTGGAGGAAAGAGGCAGTCTCAGATCCTCTTTTCCTCTGTGCCACAGGAAGGGTGTGTAGTGGTTGGAAAGAGCATGAAAATAGTTCTTTTAAGCAAACCATATTCATTAACATGGCAGCAATTCCTTCCCCTCTGGAGAGAGTGTGTGTGGCAGAAACAATAATCCTCAATTCTAATGATCATGGGTTAAGTGCCTCTTAAAGTTCTGTGTTTTCACAATACATCTGTGACCAGCAATAGACTTTAATCTAGAGAGGTTTGGCCCCTTGACAAATGGTCTCCACAGAGAGGAGAGAGAATCAGGGCACTTAAATGACACCACAGTCACTAATGACATGATTATGGAAGGTGATAATGCAACAAGAATGACTCTCAGCAGCTTCCAGGAGCTCCAGCTCGCAGGAACTGAGCCTGTTAGAAAAGAGGCACCCAATTCCTACTTCACACTGCTGCTAGCATGTATCATCTTTTAAAATAGATGGGAAAAAAACCCCACAAGACAACAGAGAAAAAGCTATTTTAACACAAATAGCTTACTCTCAGCAGGCTTTGTGCTTTAAAGGACTTGTGGTAAATGAGTTTCAGAGCCACAAAAGCATTTCTCAAGCCTGGTCACCTCACGGCCCCACATTACACACCATGATGTCAACGAACTCAGAGAGGCAGAAGGAGCAGCCTGTGCATGGCTGCAAAAGAGAGCCTCTGCCAGTGCACAATTCTTACAGGGAACCACACATTAGATTCGTTTTTTTAAGGTGGAGATTTTCCACCAGGAAGCTTCGCACAAAGACACTGAGCCCAAAGCCTGATTTCACCACAATTCTTGTTGCTACTGAGACATTTTTAGCTCCTCCCCTGCAGAGTTATTCAGAATCAATGGCCAAAATGCCAGATAACATTCATCTGGGCACCAAAACATGACAATTGAAATAATATGATCGATCATGCCACAGTTTATGCAATCCCACTTTCATATTCTTTTCTCCTAGTCATTAAATGGAATTTCCACTTTATTTCCACTCTAGTGATTCTGTTTTCATGTTCCCAATACTCTCTCTCCTTAGCAGGCATATCTTTTTGATATCAAATCCCTGTTTAAATAAGGATCTTAGAATTGACATAGCCAACTACAGAAACATGGATGCTTTCATGTTTCCCCTCAGTTTCTGTAAACTCATGCAATTTCTTTTTTTAAAAACCAAACAAAACCCTCCAGGCCACTACTAATCTGTGCTGCACTTCTCCCAACTCACCCCAGTGTCCCTGGTTTGTTTTATGAGACTGCCTCCTGGGGAACATGCTGAAGTTCAAAGCCAGGGAATGTTCCCACTGTAGTCCATAGTTTATGGCTGGACTTGATCTTAAAACTAAATTACACTAAATTATTCTCTATTTGCCAGGAGCAGGATGACAATTTCTATCTACAGCACAAGTTTCGTGTGAATTAAAGCATTTAAAAAGTGGAGTCTTTTGTGCTGGTCCCTAGGCCTCATCCCCAGATACCTTCCTAGGTCACTAATTCAGCTTTCCTCAGGGAATCTGGGACATGGGGAGTAGCTTCTACTGAGAGTATCAGTTGTTCCAACCCATTTTGCTCATACTGCTTAATGAAATCATAATTTAAACAGAAAGGAATCCCCCTCTTCTCAGATGAGGAACTGCAATCACGCATTTTGCCACTGAAAACAGAAGTTAGGGAGCCAAGCAGCGAGTTTTTTATGCTCTCATGCTACTGTGTCACAGGGCTGAAAAGAGTTTGCATCCAAACTTCTCCCTGGTTCTGGGCTTCATGTGAGGAACTGCACGACAGATTATCCCGGAATTTGCACAGATGATGCCTCACAGACAGGGGTGTTATCTCTGGAAAAGGAGCCACGCACGTCATCAGGGCTCTGCTCAGTGCAGAGTTCATTACCTCATTCCACCCTTGCAGTGGCTGAGGCAGGAAGGAGGATGACGTTCTTTACTCCACTTCTTGCACGCAAGAATGATAAAAACTCCCTGTGGAGCTTAACATCAACCTTCTCGTGGGAGTGCAGGGGGCTGGGAAAAGCAAGTTCATCACGAGTTAGTGAATGCACGGCAAAGAGAGCAACGGGAATGAGAAGCTGAGGAAGAACGTCCAAGAGAGAATCCCTCTGAACACAGCAGTGAAGGTAGAGAGGCAAAATTCTCCCCATAAATCAACACTGTGATTGTGCTTTGGTTCTTCTGACTTTAATATCTACCCTGAGATGTCACACAGGCCTCAATATTTGCAAAGCCACATCATTATTTCTAAAGCCAATTATTTCGAATTGACTAAATTCATTTAGTCAAACGTGGGCTTAAGTCAGAGAAAGAAAACTACAGGCTAATGCTCAGAGAACACTTCCAAAAGTAAAGTCACCAGAGTTAGATTGTTTTAAGAGAGTGGAGGAAGCTCACCACAGGTGCCATTTCAAACAAAAAAGGGCAACAGTGCCAGGAGAAAGCGTTACTTGAGAGAAGGGTTTGCTGGCTTAACAGAAGTCAGAATTGGCAAAGTTGTATTTCATTAATTGTTTTCTGAGGACTGTGCGGAAATGCTCCCACATACTTCCAAATCCAAGCCCAGGAGAATTTTAGTAGAGGAGATAGAAAATAAATCAGCATAGAACACACAATTTCAGGGGACAGCACCGTAGCCTTTGATGCAGTATCACAGAACTGGAGGCTAAACACCAACCCTGGCCGTATTCTTTCTAAGCTGTGTCTGAAGCCAAGAGCTTTCTCCAGCACCTGCCCTTCTGGGAAACTGCTGCAAGCCAGATGAACACACCAGTGCTAAGAAACAACTGAAAGGAAAGCTACTGTCTTCTCTCCCAACCCCCTGCACCCTGCAGCTAATGCTTCACAAAGAGCTGTTTGGGAAGAAAAAAAATATTTTATTATTGACTTTAAAAGATGGTGTCTGCTTTTATTAAAGACTTGCTCCAGGGTGCACACCACGTGGTGATAACTGCTTTTGTCTTCTGCTCCAAGTAACAAACAATATTACTCTTAAGAAAGAAAACTCCCAACATCATACCAAACCAAGACTTTCCTGCACACCCAGCACCTATCACAGGAAGGAATATTGTCTGTAACTGCCTTCCTGGCAGAACCAAAGGCTTAACTCAACTGCACACCAGCACGAGCCAGGCAAGCACAGCAATGGCCATGGACAAAACATTATCCCTGTTTATCAGTGAAAATCACTCTGCAAAGAAATGAGACAGCCTCAGGCAGTCTTTGTAAAAATCAAGGTGCAAACTTCATTTGGTCAAGGCCATGCAATGAGATATTTCTTTGGCTTTGCAGACAGGACTAAAGACAAAACTCACACAATAATGTATTGCCCACAGAAACCTATAGAAAAAAATATTAGGATGTACTTTCAAAAATTGATGCCAAATTGGGGCTGCTGCACATACACACTCTGTTTCTCACCATCAGCAACCTTTGGTGCAGTGAATACTTCGGGGTTTGTATACAAATTACTTATGACAATGCAATATTGGTGTTAAAGAAATGTGAAGGAAGAGGATGGAAACACCTCACAGAAGTAAACATGCAAAAATCAGTATACAGTAACATGCATATTTCTTTGAAGTGACATTGCTTACTGCACACCTATAGGAAAGTGATTTAAGTAAAAGTAAGATTCCCTCACCTGGTAACCTTCAGTCTTCTTTTGGCACCATTTCAACAAAGCATTCCTCTTGGAACCTCCATACTCCCGAGCCAGGGCTGCCAGGGGGTCCTTTCTCTCCACACTAAACCAGGGAAGAAGGGAGAAGACAACAAATACATTTGAAATCTCTTAATTTTTACCAGTGTGTAAATAATATCTGTATGACAAAGCAGAACGGCAGCACAGAACATGAACATAAACCAAACTGAATCAGCTTTTGGAGCTTGCATTTAGTATTTTCCTTTACACGAGGCAAATTCAGGTGGGGTCACTGCACACAAAGAGCTGAAAAAACAGAACCTGTGGATATCCAGTGGTGTGTGTTAACCAAACATTTCTGCTATTATTTTCATCAGCTTTACTCACACAATCTTCAAGTAATCTCTTTATTTTATATATCAAAAACTAGGATTTAGGGTGTAAAATTGAAAGGAACTACCTAAAGAATCTGTAACAGCAAATTCACACCCAGCTGAGCTGCTGCAGACCAAGTTCTTGAATAAAATGAAAGATGTGAAAGCTGAGGACATTTAAAGGCCAACAATCAAAACACCCACATGGTCTCCACTCTGCAGCTTCTACTGGTGGAAACAATGGTGGAGATCAGAGGAAAATGTATGGGTTTTTTTAAGAGAAAGAAAATTACGTGTCCAACTTCCTTCAGCCCTCAGAGCCTTCAGTTTTTAGCTCACCACAACACGCAAAATGACAGTAAGATAACGAGGGCTGACCACATGTACACATGATGGGAGTCCTGTGTACAACTCAACTGAAAGCTTCCTATCCACATTTCTCATCCTGTCATCCAGGTAACTGTGATCATTACAATCTGAATTTTCCTATCTGGATCTGACAGAGCTTTGGTAATTCCCAAAGACCATCCAGCAGAGCCCGCTCTGGAGACAGGGCCCTCCAGATTACAGAATTTATCTTGGTGTCAGGTAATGCTGCTGCTCTGTCCTGTTTTCCCAGGAAACTGTGCTGGTACCTGAGTTTGCTTTGGGGTTTCAAGCAGCTGGGGGTAGAGGAAAGCATCCTGCTGCTGAAGGCCATCGGGGGTTTGCTCAGGGATTCCAGGGAGGGGCTCTTGCGGAGGTAATGGTCTGGCTTCAGCTCTTCATTTCTCCCCTTCAGAAGGTCTGTGGGAATTTTAAAAAAAAGCTGTCAGTTTGCAGCCTGAGGAATTTGATTAATCACTGTGCTGCCATCCCAGCACACAATACGTAGTCTGTTGTTTTGATTCTAAACAAATGTACTCATTTGTTCATTAAACACACATGGGGCTAGGAAACCTTGAGCAGATTAGAGGTGACCACAACAAGGAATGGCTTTGATGATTTCAACAGTACAGGCTGCCTGGTTTCCTGTGATTGATACTCCTGCTGGGGGGTAGGGGCCTCAGGTGAATGAAGGGAAATACCAAAACCTACAGTCCTAAAGGTTCAAAAGCTGAGCACCAGAT
The DNA here is from genome assembly GCA_013398015.1 of Oreocharis arfaki. NCBI lineage: Eukaryota > Metazoa > Chordata > Aves > Passeriformes > Paramythiidae > Oreocharis > Oreocharis arfaki. The sequence continues at coordinate 82,031 of VZRR01008936.1, read as the reverse complement.
ATCTTCACCAGTTGACTGAGCAGCCCTAGCACAATGATTTATTTTCTGCCACGAGCAGACTTGTAACAAGAAAGCCTCCTGTCTCCTGAATACAACCCAGGGAAAGGCACTTATTCCACATGGTGTCTGGCATCCACTCTGGCAGAGCTTTGGGAAGGCTCAATATATTCACAGCAGATGCGTCTGTATTTTTCTTACACATACTATGTATATTTATATAATGTATTTATGATATATATTGTTATATAGTCAAAAGAAAACCATTGCCTATCAATACATGAGGTGATGTAACAAGCCAGGACTGCACATCACGTTATCAGAAATTACTGAACGTGGGACACAACTTTTTCTCCTCTTTTTCAACCACCTCCCCATAATAATGATCAATTAATGCCATATCACTGAGGTGTGAATTCCTTCTCATCTCAGCTTCGGCTCCCTTTGACTTATTTCTGGGTGCTAGAAAGTCCAGATGGAGCCACTAAACCTCTGACTCTCAAAGATGACAGCCAAAGATCAGCTCTGGGTGAAGTAATCCGTGCTCCTCTCCAACTATGTAACATTTGGGTCATATTAGGGACATCACAGAGCCCTGCTGTGACACTGGTCAGATGGAATCAGCCAGAAGATTTTTATTATGGAGACTACTTCACTCTGGATTTCCTTGGGGATAATTCTTGATTCAGTGCTGTTTGCATAGGGCTTGGATCAACTGCCTTCCAGGATTATTTAGATTGGAACCAGAGCTATTACAACTTTACAGTGAGTAAGCCTTTGCTATGGATTATTGGAACTAAATTAAATCCAGGTACAAAGAGAAGCTGTAAATACAGGAACTTGTTAGATAAGCAACCATAAATTTTTACCATATACTAGCTTATAAAATATCTGTTGATTGTAACAGATTTTCACAGAACAACTGTCTATGGGTAACAACAGAAATTATCCATGGCCCAGAGTGGGATATTTATTGGCAAGGACTGGCATTGTATTACACTGCTGATAGATTATTTTACTCTACAGTAAACTGGTAGAGATTAAAAAGGTTTTATGTTGTGTTTGGGATCTATACACTCAGGCAAGGCTTCCTGGAAACCAACTGATACAAGTAAATAAACCCTGTCCATTCCCCTAGACAGAAGCAGACATTTCTGCTTGCGTAGCATTTACTCCTGCAGGAGAACCCAGTAACACACACAGGATGTTACTTGTTTATGCTGCCATCTACCCTGTAATCTGTTCTGCTGCTCTCCACCTCTCAGTGATGGAAGAGGAGCCTTGGCAGAATATCTGAAGAGTCTAAAAATGAAGCCAGGTTCTAATTTCTCTCCTGTATTAGCAAACAACTGCAGAAAATCCAGGCTACCAATCAAGAAGTTGTGACTGATTTCTTTTCTGTCCCTCCCTGCAGTTTCACTACAGGAATGTAATATTTCATCTGTCCTTAAAAATTCAAGAATCTGTTGTTGCTAGCTTTGATTCCAATGTAACAACTACATTCAGGACCAGATAATCAAAATAAAGGGCCCTAGAGAAAATGGGAAACAAACACTGGTAGAAAAGAATATTAAATTACAAGAGAACAAAAGCAAAGTGTGAAATGAAAACAAACTCATCTCTTGAGAACTCTCAAAACAAACTATTTCCAGCCCAAATACGACTGCTCCTAAAAGAGTCACATCGCTATCTGAAATGTTTGATGTATTTCAAATGAAGCTCAATTTAAAAACAAATAAACCCGCAGAAGACAGTGCTTTGGGCTCGTTCCAGAGACATACATGCTGAACAAAATCCAACCCTCTCCAGTTCCACAGCGTGGATTAGAGAGGTGCCATGGATACTCCGGAATAAAGAAGGCGAGTTTGTGTTGGCAAACCACAATAAATCACCTATTTTTTAGTTATGATCAAGATGGGAATAGAAGCACAACAAAATTAATAAGGTCTGTAAAACAAAGACACTGGAGGCACTTTCCATGTTTCCTTTGACCGTGTGAGAAGAGGAAAAACGACCCAGGCAGAGGCCAACAGTTAATAACAAGTTTAATTAAGAAAAAGAGGCAGTATCTGTACATTTACCACAACTCACCTGCCAGAGGGAGGTCTGACAGATCTGCATGTCTGGCAATGCCCTTGCTGGCTGGCTTGGCGTTGTTATAGACAGAATGTCTCTGTGAAACAAAGGTGCAAATGTAATTAAAGGAGTACCGGCCATCATGTTGAGATAGGTGAGCAGCAAGAAGTTGTTTCTGCTATCTCAAGATGACAAAGCATGTGGAAGGACATGAAAACCTTTCAGCAGGGTATCAGCTGGACCTAGAGCTGGGTAAATAAACGTGAGAAATAAAAGGACAAAGGGACAATACTTTTATCTGATAATACATTGGTTCCTGAAGCATTTCACACTTCTATTTGTGCGACTTTTTCTCTTGCCAAACACAATTTAGTGTCACAGACCAAAAGTAAGGATGTCTGTTCTCAACTCTGACTCTCTTCCCAACACCCTGAGTCGTATGTCAGGAGGATTCTTGTCTCTGCAGCCCCAGCACCAGTTTTCAACATTAATACCCCATCATCAGGCATTAATACAATGTTCCCACACCTTCCTGGATAACTGGGAGCACAAAACTTCAATCCCACATCTCCCAACTCGCATGCCAGCTCCCTAGTTCAGTGTGATGTTTCTTGTACCTCACTCCCAATAACTGAAACCTCTTCTGGCCCACGGTGATAAAAGTTCAGAACTGTGTTCCACAGAGTTCACATCCGTCCACTGAGACCTCCAAGCTGAAGTCAAGACAAACTCACTTTGATCCTTTTTGTTAGGACCACAGGCATTTGATGTTCCACAGCAAACAAACAGATGAGTTTCCCCTTCCCCCTGTCAGCAGATGCTGGAGCCAGCACTGTGTCCACCTCTTTTGAACCTACAAGGACAGAAAGAGCTCCTTGTACCTGCATTGGGGAAACAGCAGCTGCTGGGGCTGTCCTCACTGGAATTCCACTGAGAGGGCTCCTGGGCACCTTGTGAACAGGGATATTTTGTCCACTGCTACCTGCAAGGAAAAAACATGGGAACATCTGGATTTCAGACCCAACTCTCGTCAGAACAGGGAGCCACTGCGCAGTGACACTCCACAGGTATTTATGCACCAGGCACTGACAGAAAAACACCCATTCAGAAGCAGAGCCTGCTCACTGCTAGAAAATTTTTTACTACAAAGTACAATGTTCCAATACCTGAGCATCCCAAGTCAAATGACTTTATCAGTGACTTCACAGTGGCTGCAGACTCTGGGGGCGTGGGAGATGCTCTGCTGAGGCAGACCCCTTGCCAGCGGTTGGCCGTGTCTGACTCCAGAGAATCCACCTCTTCAGCTGCCAGCCTGCAAAGCACAAACCACACCAAAGTCAGGGCCAACATGGAGTGCAAGCAGGGATTAAAGATCTCCATGAGTAGAGAGGCAAATCCAACAATGAGCAGGTTTTACTGCGATGCCCAGAACAGGGACCACTCACTCATAAAGAGTATTCAGGTTCTTTTCTTGCAGTGCCTGCTGAACACTAAATCACTGAGTCTAACAAACTTTTCTGCACTGTTAACCATTTCATCCCCATTCCCAATCCTCACATAGGAAGGAGGATTTGCATAGGAGAAAAAAAAGCAAAGCAGTTTACTGATGATTACTCAAAGGTCTCATCAACTACCTGGAGATGGGCTTTCCACACAGCACAAGTGCCACGGGACTACTGTGGCTCTCAGTTTATAATGAGGAAAGCAGCCAAAAAGCAAATACACTTCAGAGTAAAAAATCAACACTTACAACTTATCAACAGAGACATCTGCTGAATAAATGAACCCTCAGTCATGATCCATAAGCACTTATAAGGGGAATCAAACTGTTAAGTGCTTCATCATAGCAGACACAAGAATGCCAAAATCCAATGGCTGGAATGAAGACAGACAAACCAAATGGAAAAGGTTTCATATTTTAACAGGACAGAAAATTAAATTACTCATTTGAAAAGAAATACTGAAGCCAAGATCAGGTGCTGGACTTACAGGAATTCATACAGGAAAGCCCAGATCTGTGTTAAACATCAAATACAATCATACAGTGAAACTCTTACTTCTGGTCAAGTATTTTACATGATATTCTTTAGAGACTTACCTGTATTTCTCAGGTAGACTTGGAGTGCAACTACCTAGCTTTAGTTTAGGAAAGCTGCAAGCAAACAAACTCTAGTCATGTGAAAAGAGATTATTTGTACCTCTCCCACTTACTCAGAACCTGCACAGGAGCTGCTGAGCAGCAGGTTCTGAGCTATCACCACATCTCCCAGTATTTACAATGTCTGATACACACCAAGAGCTACATGAACACAAAACCAGAAATTATTTCATAAGGTGTTTGGAGGACTCCATCCAGAAAGTGCCTGTGGGGTTGGACAACTTCTGTGAGCTAAAAATAGAAGTCAGAGCCTTTTCCTTTCCCTTTAGCCATCAGAAAATGAAAGAGGCTAAAGGGTGTCAGGGAATAAAGAGAATAAGAGTGACTCAAGTTTCTATTTCTGGCAGAGCTTAAGGAGGTGCTGTCTTTAAGCAGACTTCTGCTGTTTCTTTGCTAATTCATGGAAGCTCCTTGTGTGCCAGGGGAGCCTGCAGAGGCAGATGGCTGGAGAAAAAAGCCATTTCAGTTCCATTCCCATTTAATCCAATAAGGAGGAAAGGCAGATTGGATGAGATTCACTGAGCTCTGAGGGAGCCAGTGTTTTGCTAGGTCTGAGCTCCAGCCTTGACTTTTTGTTCTGTGGTTCAGAAAGCACAAACAACAATCCAGCAGATGACAGAGTCTGCACCTGAGTTACAGAAGCCACAAAAGTTAAAGGGAGTCCTGCTTCTAGCAAAGAATGGAGGAAGGATAAATTTCTACCTCAAGATCCCAAACCACTCAGTGCAATCTATTACACTTTCAGTCTAGCCTTTGACTGCAAAAGGATGCAAATATGGTAAATATAGCAACTAGACCAGCCCCTGTGCCACAGAAGAGTTCATTGAGAATTCAGGTGCCATTATTCTGTCTTTATGGAGATTCAAGAGGTGGAGCTACAACCAGTTTCAATTTTTTTTTTTAAGATGCTTCCTGTAATCTTCCATCTGTATATTCGTAATAGGCAGCCTGAAACAACCTCCTTGATTAAACACAATCACAACAGAAAACCGAGGCCTCCCATGCTGCAAACCTTGGCATAAAAGGGAATAATAGCCCTGAGAGCCACTTGCTTCAACTAAAACAACACATGCCAGCAACAAGCAACAGAGAGATGAAACTGGTGAGCACTTTTCCAACTTTAAAAAGAACAATCTGTGTGATAGGGGGATGCACGTGTGTGCACAGAGATGGGCTTCTTAACAGAGAAGCACAAGAGCAAGAGCTTAACTTGCAGTAGCTAATTCAGGACGACAGGACAGAGAACAAATTAGAAAGATTAATGACAAGCCATAACTTCAAACCCAAAATGACTCTTTCCTTGTGCACAGAATTTATTCAGCTCAGCACAGCTCAGGCCATCTGAGGGGCTACACAAGCTCTGCTACAAAAATGAGGGATTTGAACAAAATGTCACCAACTGCTGTATGCCTTCCTGGAAACAGGAATGAATGGCTCACACAGATAAATGCTGCACGTGCAGCTGGCTGAAGTGGAGCAGCTCCAGGAGGAAGGAGAGCAGTGGAGCCACAAAGGAATTAAAACGTGCAGTCCCTTTCACAAAACCACTGCTGAGTTCCACTCATTCACTGCTGAGAGAAGTAGATGCAGTGAGCTTTCCTCTAATAGCAAGAGCGAGTCTCCTTGTTTTCTAGGTTTGAAATATGTGGACAACTGACTGACAACAAGGTGCAAGTCTTTCTGGACTTAATGTACAGATTTTTGGCAAACTCAGCCTTCTCATGTTTGTAAAATTTCTAAACTGCTCTGATGACTCTGTTACAGGAGGCCTAAGACCACAGGACCACATTTTCAGAAATAATGACTCCCCAGTCTCGTTTTTGACACAGTTCCTGTCATTGTGACTCCTCCTGAGCTCCAAGGCACACAAAGTAGAGACACACAGCTACCGATGCACAGAAAAGAAGAGAGGCCAAGGGCAGGCAGCAGACAATTCCAAACACTTAAACATTTATTTGGCACTTCAATGTGTATTTCTTAAACATAAAAAACAACATTCAACAGCTGCCAGCACAGCAGAGAAAGGCAACACGAGTGTGCATATAGGCAAACACTCCAGCAGCACGGCACAAAGGTGGGGGCCACGCCAAAGCCAGGACATCCTGTGGAATTCTCCACTAGCTCAGCCTGCTCCCAGACCAGGCCCTTGCTAGGTCTTCACATCCAGAAGAAAAGGACAGAAATCCCACAGCCAAACCACACAATTCCAGTCCTGGAACAGATGGTGAGAATCTCCTGGTAGAGTTGGTGATCTCTGAGTTTTTCCTCAGCATCCACGGAAAGCTCTCTCCAGGTGCCTCCGGCTGCAGAGCTGAACTTCCAAGTTCTCCCTGATCATCACATACTTGACCTGAGTTAAAGGCATGAGAACAACTCCTTTCTGAGAGGGGCTTTACTAAGGGCTTGATATGTCCATTTCTTTTCCTTCTGTTCTCTCCATCTGCGGTTCTCACAGGAGGACAGAGCTCGCAGGGACCTTTCTCCGGGAAGGTCAGGGCAGGACACGCTCTGTGGTTGTCCCTTCCCAACACCACCGGGTCTGCCGTGCCACCCAGTGGCGAGTGCCTTGTCAATGCAGGACCGAAAACCTGCAACCAGCAGAACGAGGGACTAAATCCACGCTTCTACTCAGTCTTGCTGCTGGATTTCAGCGACCTATCACCAAGTGTGTCTGTACAAACCATCTGTTCTCTTGCAGGTATTCAGGCACACAGAGATGGATCACAGGATATAACACTGTATGGAGAATTCAGGTATGTGCCACTAAATTTTACAAATCAGACAAACACACTCACAGTTTTATTCTTGTTTAAGCCTAAAATGGCACGTTTGAATGCCTGTTTTGAGGAAAATAGCCCCATCCCTCCACAAAAATGCTCTCAGTTATTTCAGATCCCTAAATCTCTGGGATTACTTCTTATGGCTTAGCTGGCTTTAGAATAATTCAGAACTTCTTCTGCCTCCTGGTGTCTTCTGAAGAGAGAAGCCTTCTGAAACAAAGAGAGAGGCTCTTGCCCATGGGGAAGAGGTGGACCTGAGCACTCACACTTTGCAATACACTTGAATTTTGCAGGGTAATAAAAAAAACAGAGGTGCTTTCTTGCATTGAAACTTCCCTTTTTCAGCTGGGAGCTGAAGGCAAGTCCTGCAGTGTCTCACAGGCCTGGCTGTGCCTCCTTTCAGGGCTGTGTTAGCTGGCAGAGATCAGGCACCTGTGGAGAGACAGACAGCAGTTGGGGAGGTTATGAAAAGGCACACAACGCCCACCCTGAGGTACAGCTCTCTGTTTCACAGCATCCCATCATCTCTACATTGAGGGGAGAGGGGGAAATGCCAGTGGTGTGGCTAGAACAGTTAAAGGAGTGCCTTAACACTCCACTAATTTGGCTTTGAGACGAGATGAGCAACAACAGCACAAAATATAAAACTGAAAAAAAAAAGTCCTATGTTGCTCAGATAGGAAGAAGTTAATTATTTAAAGCCAGGGAACCAATGCAGGACAGGGATGGTAGTGTTCCTGGCTTTCCTCTCCTCTGGTCATTTCAGACTATTCATTCAAAAGGGGTTCATGAACCCATCCAGGCAGCTGAGCTGCTCTACCTCAGCCAGAGCTTCAGGGTCCCTGCACTAAAGGGGATGGAATAACCTCATCCAGTGCAAAAAAAACCACCACCAAAAACTCCCTAACAAACCCAAAACCCCCACACCAAACAACCAAACTGAGCAAACACTGCTTTGAGGGCCCTGCTCTGCCGTCCTCCTTTGCTTGCTGTGAGAGCAGAGTGAACTTTCAAACCCCTGTGAGATAGAACAGCTGCAAACACAGGCACAAATGAGCAGCACATCAGCACATACACACTGACAGCGGGGTTTAATACACAGAGTACAAGCTCATTTCCAGGAGAAAAGCATGTGACACTGCCATGCTGTGGCATTGGAGACTTTAGGAGGAAGAACAGAAGCAAATTAGTGGGATGCATCACAATGTTCAGCTTAGGCTTCCGTTTGAAGATCTGGTTAATTTTTTTATTACTCTAAGAAGTCGCTCATTTAATTACAGACATAATTTCTCTAAGTACTGCTCCTGGCCCAACTGTCTTCCCTCCGTGTTCTTGATCAAGGAACATAAATGTTTACGTGCCAAAATAATTTTGACAATTTGAAGCCAAAGAGTCAAAGCAAGACCTTGAAACTTTTACTCAGGATCTTATCCTGTCTGGTCTTGAAAACCTCCAAGGATGGAGACTATTTAACTTCAATTTCCACTACCTGTGAGGAGACAGCTACACAACAGTGGATTGTAAGCTTCTGCATTTTATTGCAGAGAAATTATATTAATTAGGATGTAAAATATCATAGAAGACTGCCTGAAGCACAGGCCAATCAATTTGTAGTTTCAACCAGTACTAACTTGGGACAAGTTAACTCCTTTTTCCCTGATTCCACTCGGTTGATGCCTGTCCACCCTCCCCCCCAACATTCTTAGTCATAGAATTAGACATTTAATCTGTGTTAAAGATGCCTTTGGGAGGCTCTTACCTTCATTCAGTTGAACTCTGATGACCTCATCAGGATTTTTTCTGCAAGTTCTTTGGCTGTTCCTAAACCAAAAATGACTTTTTGTCTGATTAGAAGAACGTAACGGTGAAATCAAACTTGGAGGCAGGAACTCAGGCAGCCACAGGCAAACATTAAAATGGCAGGATGTCGTAGGAGATAAATTGGCTTCAAGATGAATTTATGAGGTGGAGTCTAATGACCCTCAAGAGATGGCTGAGATTTTGCCAAAAACCTTTGAGTAGCAAGCTCTTTGGAAGGTACATTTTCCAATAAGAGCTTAAAAATCAAACAGGAAACTTTCACTAGGGACTGTCAGACATTCAGCTGAGCCTGCAGCTGCTCAGCATTAGCAAACATGAGGAATACTTTATAGACTCTGTTAAGGTATTGTGCTACAAACTGCTTCCACCAGGGCTGAGCACACATCAAAACCACCACAGGTACCAGAATCTACTGCTGATTCTGAGCAGTGGCAGTTGTGAAAGCTCATAAAGTGACCATGAGAATACCCCCAGAATTGCCTGGGTGAAAGAAGCCGAGGTGGTGGGGAAGACAGAGACCTCAGGAATGCAGAAGTATCTGGGAATGTAGAACTGGCTCTCAGCAGGAGCTTTGGCGACTTCAGGAATTTGTTCCATAGGTCAGCAGAGATTTAAAATTCCAGTGTTTAGCTGCTGATCATTGGTTTGTTTATAGACAGTGACTTCAATAGGCTTCATTATGTTCCCCAAACCACTCAGTAGAGACACTTTGCACGCTCTGAGAGTCAAATTAATTATCCTGACAGACGCAAAATTTGGTTTCATTACCTGCCTTTGAAAGAGAATCAATCCTGCCCACTGCAGACAGCATATCTGGCTCCATGACCAAGGCAATACTCAAAGCAAGGCACACAGAGAGTCAACATGACAGAGACAGACACATGTGTGTGTGTGTGTGTGTGTGACACAGGGGGAGACACAAATGCCAACACTGACTTCATTAAATCCATGTCTGAACACCTCCTCCTGGAACTACAGCTGTATGGATTCTGGGGCCCCAGTTTAAAAAGGAGTATTTGTAGCTCAGGCTTCTTACACCAGCCAGCAGATAATGTTCCTTATAGATGGAAGATAAATATTGCAGTTTGCAAATTAGCAGGTCATCTTCTATTCATTTTAAGTACTATCAAACACATCTTAAAAGCCAAAATAATACAGAGGGGAAACTATAAGAATATGATTCCCCACCCTCATATAGGAACCCTGCTTTCAACAAGAGAAATTTCATTAAGAACAAATTAGGAATGGAAACAGAGCCCAGAATTTAAGCACTGTCTGGTAATCATTTTGTCTGAGTACATCGTCTGTAACAGCTTTTCTTTGCATCCACTTGGGACTCTGCTAATGAAACTGGAGCCTAAAAACATTCCTTTATTTTCTGAAAAGAAGCTTTTCTGTTTGTTCAATCCAGGAATTCTGATCCATACACCTCCAGAAAAACAGCTCTCCCATGTTTTTAGTCCCATCTACTGTGCTGTGGAAACTCCTCAACGGAAAACAGTGAGCAAATAAGTGCAATGTAGAGCTGGACCGTTACTTCACCTGAAAGAAATTACAGATTCACCCTGTTCCTGTGGCCATTCTGCCACAGATTTACCAGGAGAGAGATTAAATGGCAAAATCTAGAGGCGCAAAATTAATCTGACATGCATTTCTGATGAACACATGACTGCTTGTGTTACTTTGTCTTTCTTCATTGACTTCCCTCAGGTTAAGAAGTTCTCTTCTGGATGTCCCATGGAATATCTGCACCCAACCAATCTTTCCACAGATGGTTTAATAGAGCTGTACAGAGTTATGAAGGCATCACCATATTGAGAGCAAAGCCATCAGAGGATACTGGCAGTTGTTACTGCTTAATATTTGCTGACTAAAACCTTCGTGGCTTAGCTGACAGAACTAGATTGCCAAAAAGAAACAGAACAGAAACATCTTAGAATAAGAGACAACAAAATCTGCCAGAAGAGTTACAAACAGACAAGATGCACATCCAAGGCAGTGAATAGTTACTGACAAAGCACTGTCTGCATGCGTGTTAGCAGGCACACACGTCAAGTCTTGCCCTTGGTAAATGGTGAACAACCAACCTGTTGCTGCCCTTCACTTCATCCAGCTCCTTCTGCAGTCTGGCACTCTTCTCCTCCTCCTCCTGCAGCTTCCTCTTCACCACACGGAGCTCCTGCTGAGCTTCACACTTAATGTCATTGGCTACAACCACTGCAGTCTGCAGGTCAGCCTGGAAACGCCTCCACTCCGCTGTGTCCTCCTGGGAAGAGCAATTACAACCCAGACTGCTGTAAAAATGCACCCACTCGAGCTGAGCACTCAGTGCTCTATTGCAGTGATCACAAGCAGCCAGGACTTCCCCACAATTTTAAGGTGGTGCTGGATCAAATTGAACACTTGCCTCTTTATAGAACCAAGAATATTGCCAAATTCGCGCTAAGCTTTCCACTCCAAGATTATAAAGTAAGTCCAAAGTGAAGAGAATGAAGACTTAAAGGGTGCAGGAAGAATTTCTACACTTGTTCTAGGAAAACACAACGCCCCTCTCAAATCCAGTACTGCAATAAAAGCTCAGCTTAGCTTTGTCTTGGAGCTTAAACCTTACCTTCATCTGCTTAGTCAGAGCCTTCAGCTGCCTCTCTGTATCTTGTTTTTGTTCTTCCAGCTTCATTGCTTTACCTAGGAATGATGAAAAATGTGAAAAGATTATTAAACACATAAGGGCAACAGTGAAAGTGAAAATGGGAGGGCAGAGCAGCTGATGTGGTTTCGGTTCTGGTAACGCCACTAAAATAGACTAAACTGAATTAACACACTGTCAGTGACCAGGAATGGAACCAACAGCGGATTGTTACTCAAACATCTCTAAAACATGTAATTATTTTCAGGTATTAAACCAGACTGAAATTCAGAGAATCCCAAGTGGATTCTCCTACTCAGCACACACATCCCGAGGGATCACTGATACGTTGAACAGCCACTGGCTCCACCAGGTGGCAGCTCCCCATCCACAGCAACCTCGACTTTACTGCTCTCCCCAGTGCTTTGCCCTAAAAGCTCTTTATAAGAGCAGTAATTCCAATTTCTGGAATGGGCAATACTTCCTTCACTGAAGGAGGAGGCTTGGAGACTGTCTCTAAAATAGCACCATCTGTTGAAGCAGTACTTTTGTGCACGAGCAGAAGGGAATATCCCAAACTGGAATAATTGTAAAGGACAGGCCTCCTCCGCCTCCTCCTCCTCCTCCTCCTCCCTGTTGCAGCCATACTGAGCTGCCCAAATAAGTTCACTTAAATCCCTTTTTTCCAGCTCCACCTACTTTCTAGGTCACTGATGAGCTGGTTGTTGTGGAGTTTTATAGCACGGTGCTGTTCCACCTGGTCTTCCAACTCGAAAATGGTCTCTTTCAGGTTTTTGATGTCTGCTTCATTCTCTGATGTCTTCTCCTGCAGCTTCTGGCTGGTTCTGCTCAGCTGCTCGGCCTGTCGGTCACACACCTCCTTCAGCTGACCATACTCGTTCTCAGCCTGGGAGGGAGGAAAGAAAGCTGCAAGTTTGTCCTCATTTCTTAGGAGATCTCACTCATTAGAGGTTTTACTGGGCAGCTCACGGGTTTAAGAGCTGAACCTGTGTTCTAAGCATTGTGCACACCCAGCTTCAGTGCCAACGAGAGCCTCAGGAAGCAGAGATGAGCTATGAATGTCAGTTTTCTTTCCTGGCAATAAAGATAATACAAGATGCTGCAAAGGAAATGAAATTTTCTCTATGATGACCACAATTCCAAACCAATCTCTGCAGCTAACAAAGGCAGAGGAATCGTATTCCCGGAAAGCTCCACATCTATTTCTGCAGCACATTATGAAAGTGATACCACTGCCTTAGGGCCAGGATGATGATCAGTTCATCCACATTAACAATTTGCTGCTTTTACCATGTGCATTTTCAATGGACTGTGAAAACACACACAGCAGAGCCAGCTACTGCAGATAAGTGTATTTCTGGATATGGGACATCTGGAATTACTGAAGAGGGAATCTGCTGCACTTCAGTTTGTTGGCTCAGCCCACTGATCAATGCTTCCAGGTTTGGGGGGAGCTCTCTGAGTATGAACAAGCTATGGAAAAGGTGCAGGCTGCCAATTCAGTGAGCAGCACTGGCACAGCCTCACTGAAGGGCAGCCTTACAGAAGCCTGTGGTCTTGTTTGGGTGTCACAAATAGCCAATGACTCAAAACAGCTTAATTTGAGGGAAGGGAAGAGTAAAAAGAAGGAAATCTGTGGTTTCCCAACCAAGCAATAAAAAGTTTGGTACAGAGTCTGAGCACTCAGCAGTTTTTCATTTATTCTTCATGAACTGCAGCTCCAGAAAGCACTTGGGAACTTCCCCTACTAACTCCATTTGCTGTGGTCACCTACTTTAGCTGAAAGGACATCTGGATTTTCTAAATCACTCAAACCATGGAGGTGCTTTTTGGCAATGCTCTCTTCCTCTGCAGCCAATTCTATCATTCTTCTCATGCTCCCTTCCCCATACAGGAAAGGCTGCACACTCTCACTCCTTCTGCAGCACTGGGACATAAATCACTGCTTGTGCTTTATTAACACTTGTTGCATGATGCCTCACATGATGCCTCTGAACATCCAGGATCACACAGAAAAAAGGGACAGTAACTTGCTCAAGCTTGCCTGGAGCAAAGCTACAAACTCACAAATGAGGTAAATTGTTCTAAAATAATTTTTCCCCCATTACTTTACCTATCCCAAAACAGAATATTTCTCTTTTAGGCAAAAATATTTGTTTTATGAGAATTATCTCATCTGGAGCTTGACTGTGCATCATTAGCCATGTTGCTGGCAACTATCAGCTTCTCTGAGCATTAACCCATGTCCTTGTGTTCTCATGACCAATGACACCTATATTCCACTGCTAATTAATTGTGATTCATTATTCAGAATTTAATATTCACAGCTAACTATTTATGCCCTTCTCTCCATCTGATTAGCAAGTGATTCACACTGTTTGTTCACACAATATCAGAGCAACTTTTTATTGATCTGCTCTTTGCTCCAATTTTGATAGACACAACTCTATTTACTAAAAGAGTAATTTCTACAGAAGGGGTTAGGACAAAATAGTTATGAGTTTATAAACACAGCTAGGCTAATAGTCTTTTCTGAGAAAATATGGATATAGCAGCAGAAACTGAGACAATATCATATAACCCCAGTTTCTATTCAAAGCTACTTCATACAATTTAAATCTGACACTCATCATCAATGGCTCAACAACAATGTAAAGACCAACCTATCTATGGAAGGACAGAAACACCTACTTTATTTTAGAGCTGTTACTGCTTTACCTTAGAGAGCAGCCCCTGAATGTGCTTCAGTTCACTGTTTGCCTTCAGCAGCTCTTGTTTCAGCTCAGTGCAAGAGGCTTCTAACTGAGCCTTTTCTGCATGGGCTACTTTGAGCATCTCCTGCACCTCGGAGTTGTCAGAGGTGCAGCCCATCGCGTTGATTTCCACAGCCTTTTGTTTCTCATTCTCCAGCTGAGTTTTGAGAGAGCCATTCTCGATTTTCAGACCTTCCAAGGCAATTTTACAGTCCTCCAGACTTTTTGTCACCGAGCTGTTGTTCTGCTGTTCTACTTCTAGAAGTTTAAGCAACTTCTCATTTTCTTCTCTCAGGCTTTTTATCACCTGCTGGGCATCCTGATGCTCCCTTTCCAAGCTTCGCAGGCTGCTGGTTAACTGTTGCTGAATGTTGAGCAGTTTCTCTCTTTCAAATTGTGCTTTTTCAAGAACTTCTGCACATTTCTGCTCCAGTTCGAGGACCTTCCCCTCTTGAGCTTCATTCTTGGATCTCTCTTGGAGGAGGGTCACGAGCTTCTCATTTTCCTGGCTCAGCTGCTCGGCTCTGTCTCTGTGCTGACGGAAGGAAGTCTCCAGGAGAGCTTTCTCTTCCACCAGCTTCTCATTCTCTGTTGTCAGCTCCTGCACCATTTGCTGCTGATCCGACAGCTCCTGCAAAGTGGCCTGCAGTTCTTCCGCCGTGCTGTGGTGATTCTCCTCCATCTTTTGTATCCTCTCTGTAAGAGACGCAACGGAGAGGTCGCTAATGTTGTTTGGAGAACTTCCTGCGGTGGAGCACTTGGAGCCTTTGAAGTGGTTGCTGCTGGCAGACGTTGGCCTGGAAGGCACATCTGCTATGTGTTCAAAGTCGGATGCGTCGGGCGACAGGGAGGCTTTGGTGACATCGCTGCTGGAAGAACCGGAATTGCGCAGGGCACCCCCGTTCACGTGCTGCCTGTGCTCCTCCGCTTCACCCCTCGACACGTTCTTGGATGGGCTTCCAAAACTGGACTCTTGGGTAGTTGGGGTTGGGAGGCTGCTGTCGCCTCCACTGCTTGTGGTCGTGTCCGAGAGAGGAGAGTTCTCCAGATACAGCAATTTCTCTTTCAAAGCACGGTTTTCTTCTCCCAGGCTAGCAAGCTCTTTTTGGAAAGTCCTGTTTTTTTCCTGAAGGGTCCTTATTAACGGATCTATGTCAACAGGTGATACTGTTTCTAAATTTTGGTTGGAAGCACCCATTCCCTCAGCGTTGAGTGACCCCTTCTCTTTGCATTTCTTCAACTCACAACGCAGTTTGGTAATTTCCGAATCTTTCGTCTTTGCCTCTGCCAGGAGTTCTTTAACCTGAGATTCCAGAACAGCCTTGTCACCAGTTTCATTCTCCTGCTTGGACTTGCTGGTGAGGCGCACGTGTTTGGTAGGAGTCGGTGCACCAGAAGAGGTGGGGCTGGGCTGTGTTTTCCTGGTGTTGGCTTGACCACGCAGCACAGCTCTCTCCCTGGACACGGATGAGGACAATTCCCGGGGCGCTGGGATCCCCGTGCGCTTCGCAGCCGAAACTGTTCCTTCAAAAACAGGGCATCAAGTAAACCTGAGTTAGTGCACGGAGAAAACAAGTCCAGCAACAACAATGCTGGAGCCTAGAGCGGTGCTGGGAAAAAGCACCTGAGTGTTTGAATAGGTTTAGTCATGACTGACTGTGTGGATTCATGTTTCAAAGGCTGGTATTATTCTGCATCCCTTCCTTTCCCACCCCCTGCAAAGGAACATAGCCTGGTGAACTTTTTCCCAGTGGAATAATATAATAAGTAAATGCTGCGATACATGAACTACAACCCCCTGTTAATTATATCGATGTAACGATATAAGGGTATCAAGTATTTGAAAGTAAAAGTTCTTCACACTACTTTACGAAATGCTGTATCTAATCCTAAGAATTTCTGGGGAAAAGTTCAGTAACTTAAGAAAAGATACTGCCTTGAAAAAAATGTATTTTTATCACACACGAAACTATTTGCATTATTCTCTATTTAGGCAGACCATCACAAAAGGAGGACTGAAACATTTATGCTGAGCACAGATTCAGTGAAATATAAAACTCTTCTGGCACTTCCAACACTAAGACAATTATGCTGCTGCAGCTTCTTGCAGAGATGGATGAGAGATTTTCCATGTTACAAACTCCCATCCTCTTATGGAAGAAGAGCAAAAGGAGGTTAGAGAGTTGATGCTGTTCTGTTTGGTTGTTGGTTGCGTCTTTTCCCCACCAACCAACAATGCAAAGCATTATGTGACTACAAGGGAAATGAAGTTTATGAATTGTTGATTTTCATCTTTCAAAGCTCTCTTGAAATACAGGACCCCAGGCACTGAAGAAACAGTAAGAGACATTCGAACCACGGAAGTTGTAACGAGCTGGGTAAAGAGAAGAAGCTGGTTCAAAGGAAAGGTATGACATGCCACTGCAAGTGACAACACTGTGAATTTAAGAAAATCCTGCTTTCAGGACCTTATTCAAAAGGCAAAGCCCTAAAGTACAGGACCATAAAGTGTGGGGATATGGCATTGTGAGGAGATGTTGTCCAATGCGGCCACATAAACAGGATGCAAGAGCGAGTCATGCAAACAGAAAGGGCTTGTGAGCCAGTGTTTGCAATAAAAACAAGTTCCAGAAGGACTCTGGGGGAAAATCCTAGAATGAATTCCATCTCCCCACATTCGGGAGGATCTCTGCTGACACACACGTGCAGCACCCACAGAAAACCAAAGGGCATTAAGAGCAAAAGGGAGAGCAGACTCCCCACCTCACACAGCAACCTCATCACCCTCCCACAGCCTTCTCCATGACGCAGGGCACGGAAGGGTTAACATTAACACCACCCCGTTTGCTCAGCATCTCTTTTGAAGAACGCACTGGGTTTATAAAGCCCACACAAACAGGAGCCCCTCCTCCTCCCCCCCAAACACACACACTCTGCAGCAGCACAATAAACACCCCGAGACAAAGAGCAGCTGAAGAAAAGCCCCCTGAACCCTGCGCAGCGCTGGCAGGAGAGCACAGAGAGCCTCTGTCATGGCAGGGGCATGGTGAGGCCAGAGACAAAGGCTCCAGTGTTTTTGGGAAGAGATACAGGGACAGCCAGGCCCACACAGCTTCATTCAGTCACCTACAGCTGGAGGGGACAGCACAGCTCTGGGATCTCCGGTGGAAAGCACCACGCGAGCAGAGACGGGAATTCTCCTCCTTGTCAGAGCCGGAGGCCTCGGCTCATGGATCATCCCATTCCCAACCCAACTGCCAGGATCTGGCACCTGTAAAACGTACTCAGAGTGAGCTCAGCACACGAGCAAAGCTCGTGGTCTCCATGCAGCCAACACTGCGAGATGAAGGACAGGAGGAAAACTGAAAGGACCATGACATGATGTGACTTCCAGCAGAGAAATCCCAGCTCAGCACAGTCCTGCTCAGGCACAGGTGCACCCCAGGTGTCCAGGTGGGAGAGCACCTGAATGCATCTTGACCATGGAATAGGACAAGTGTCCAGCGTGCAGAAGCAGTTTCCACACAAGCTGTAACCCTACTCCAGTTTTAAGATGTAAAATCCACATTACGAATGGTCAGGGATGTTCCTGAATGGAGCCCAAGGGGTGATTTAAAGCCTTCTCTACGTCCTGGGCTTTTATTCGGTCTGAGAGGGCTTTCTACCCTCCACACAAAATTTTATGACAAAGCAAGTGCTCTGAAAAACTTTTTTAATGCCCAAACCAGTTCAATAACATGACTGTCAACTGGTCAGCACATGACCATGCAGTATTCTATAAATAGCAGGCGGTATTCTGTACATTACAAGAAACAGTGAGGCAATCACAGATCACTACAAATTGCTTGGCACTAAGGAAAGCACCTTTTCCTGGGAGATATGCAGCACTTGCAGCGATGCCAGCGTGTTTCTAATCACCGCCAGATGACAACTGCAACATGATCCTGAGCAATGGAAGACATATACATAAGGATAACAATTAATGATATCTAACTGGGATTATCTGTACTCCACCAGTTTGCCAACCGGTGCAGGCTTTGAGCTTACTCAATGTGCCTCGTGTTTTGCAAGGCTCCACGCTCTGCTGACTTGTCCTGTCATAAATCACAAAGCATTTGCTATCCATCAATAACCATTAACCAACCTGTTTTTTTCATGATGCAGAAAGACTTATATATTTTCCTCACTCCACAAGCACCACACAATACTAAAAAGTCACAGGGAGCCCAGAAAAAAAACCAGTTCTAAGTGCATATGTTGATCACAGAACACCAAATCAAGTACAAACACTACTTTAAAGTCTATTTTATGGGCAACCCCCCTCTGAATGACCTCGGAATTGAGCAGTGTAGCAGTTGCCAATGACTGCCAACCCCACAGCCCGAGGCTCCATAGGCAGGAACTGCATCTAGGGCTGTGCAAGAGCCCCTGATGACCTGATTAATTGGCCCCCAGACTG
This sequence comes from Oreocharis arfaki, assembly GCA_013398015.1. Lineage (NCBI taxonomy): Eukaryota > Metazoa > Chordata > Aves > Passeriformes > Paramythiidae > Oreocharis > Oreocharis arfaki. Next base: position 63,340 of record VZRR01008936.1, on the reverse strand, counting down.
GTGATGGGCTGTGGGAGACTCCAGACAGACACGTGCCCCCCAGGCTGCTGAATCCAATACAGCCCTGATTTATGCTGCTGCTTTCGGTGGCTGGAATCACGCAGAACTTCACTGCTGGTTTTGAGCAGGGAAGAGAAGAACAACCAGCCCTGAATCTCAGTGGAGGTCACCTCATCACCTCACCTGGGTGCCCAGTTAGAGCTTCTCCATTTTCAGCTGTACTTTTCAGGGGTGAGGCATTAAACTGCAACAATAGTTAGAGCTTATAATTTTCCAAGTGCTTGAAAATTAACAGCTATTTAACTCAAATCCTCCGAAACACATAATTAAGTTTAGGTTACAGGGCAGGGAAGCAGAGAGGAATGAAACACCTCACCCAAGGTCACACTAAATCAGGATTAGGACTGGGGCTCATGCCCTGCTGTGCAGTTTTTCATGCACCACTTGCTGCCAGGGAGCACTCCCTGACTTCCCACTGGTGTCAAAAGCCAAAATATCACTTTAATGAGATAAAAGTTGACCCCTTGAGATGATCTTTTGACATTTTAATCCCATTTTTCAACACAACTACAATGTTTCTCACGGAAGGTTCAGGATTACTCTTCAGTTTTTCTACATTATGATCTATTTATGACCTGAGCTCTCAGCACCTTCCCTAAGGACACCCATAACCAGGAGAAAATGGACTACGGAATGGAGGAAAACACTTCCCAATCCTCCAAGGTGAAACACCCAGGATTCTTGACCAGAAGTAACTTCCAGGCAGTACAGCCAATGTAATTACTGAGATAGCAGGGTAAGGGGGAGTAGGAGGCAAACATTTTAGCAGTCACAGGGGGACACGTGTGACACTTTGGAATGAAGATTCAATACATTTATCTGCCTTTACATTCCATGTGCTCTGAGATAGCACATATCACTGCACTAAAGCACCAGCCTTGAATTTACATTTATTTTCCTTGACCCTCATTTATACTAACAGTTCAAACACCCGCTTCCCCACTCCCAGGGCAGAGGAATTATTTCACTTGGGAAGTGACAACATTTGACTACATAAACACCTTTGAAAATGTTCTAATTTCTGTCTTGAATCTATTTTTTAGAACTGGAGTCAATACAAAATTATTTGCCTCTGGCCTTCGTCCCATTTGTGTCCCACAACTTGCCCTTTTCTTAATCCTTCCCTCCATCATCATATTAATAACCCAAAGGTTAATGCCATGGCCTTCTGCTGTTCCACAGTGGAGTTAACAGGGAATGTTCCATTTAGTACCTTACTCCTCAATTTTAATCCTGTCATCTCTTAAGCAAACAACAATAAAAACAAATCTTTTCCCTCAACATATTCAAAATTCCACGTCAGTAATTCAGTGTTCCATAGTTTCAGCAGGTACTAAAAGCCTCCTGCATGCAGAGCCCATCTATGTAATTTAAGCACTGATCATGGAGTCATCTCACAAAGCATTTCAGTCATGTAAAACTAAAGCACGGAGACAGATGCAGCTTTGGTGTGATGTTTTTAAACAATGGATACCTTCTTCGAATTGCAAGGGCAGGATAACTAACAAGAAATAAAAGAGAGCTATTCATAGCACTCTGCAATGCTCGAGTCATACATTTCAGAGAGGCAAACTGTTGCCTGCAGACAAGTTTGTCCTCTCACGAGGGATGTTAGAGCCTTCTCATTCCAGCTCCTGCTCTTGCAACAGAGCAGCAATTTCACTGTCCCGTGCCTGTCATCCCTAAATCCACCTCAGAAAGGACAGTGCAGCAAGAGATTGCAACAAGAAATTAAGGACTAACTCTGGCAACAGAAGACTGGCGTGGTTCTGTCATTCTGGAACTCTGTTCTCACGTGCCAGCATGTTTTAATAAAATTTCCCATCTGAACAGAACTCTTGAGCCTCAGACAGAGAAGTGGTTCCTTGAGGGAAAGGTCAGTCAAAATCAAGTGGGCTGGAAGCATTTAGCACCATGGCTAAGTAAAGGGAATATTAACAGCCCACGCTCGTACAGCAAATAAAAAGAATTATTAAACCACCCCACACACTTTTACTGTGCTCTAGCACTTGTGGTTTAGCTGAATTATGTCCTTCTTACCAATTCTGGCTTTCAGCTCATCCTCTGGCTGTGGCTTCAGTAGATCCTGGGCACTTCCTCAGGCTTTGCCAGGATGTGCCAAGGATCCAGAGCAGCACTAGGAACACACAGCGACAGGCAGGCAAGGCAGGCAGGTACCCCATGCTCAGCCTTGCCTAGGAAAGGTCCTGTCACCACTTTCAGTTGCTCAGTAAAACAAACCTGGGTCGCAGGAGCATCTTAATTCCACCTGGTTCATGACAACTGGTCTAGGACACCAAAATACAGCTGCCTAGGGCCATTTCAGGTGACCTTTAGGTATATTTAAAATACCTTCACTGCACTGAAAGATTTGACAGCACCTGAGGGAGAACTGTCCTCTGCTCCAGAGGCAGACAGAGCAACTGGGATGTCCGAAGACACCTTAGGTGCCACCAGACATTGAACTGAACAGCCAGACTCTCACAACAGATTTACAAACTGATGTTAGAAGGCAGGTAACAGCATATATTTTTGTGCTATATTCAGAATTCCTCCAGTACCCAAGTACCCTTAAGCTGATTTCCAGCTACACAATGAACAATTTAACACAATGCATTAATATGGGATTCATGGCGACATCGATCTGAACTGAGTCACAGGCGAGCCACAAAAGCTGGCATTAGTTTGGAGTCACCACACTCTCTGTTGACTCCCTATGTTAAAGCAGCACATGTTACAGGGAGCCTGGATGTGTTTCCTGACTTCTTTTGTCAACTCAGAGCAAAGTTTCCAAGAACCTAATTAACTTGGTGTTTAAAATCCATTTTTCAAAAGCGGATAAGCCACTAAGACCTCAAAGCTTAACTGAAAGCCCAGGGGACTTGGCAGATCCCTTTCACCCTGTTCCAGCATTGATCCTGAGATTGATACCGAGACTGATTAAGAGTCAGTGAGGGATGTCCTTTGGGAAATGGTGACTGTACAGCACAGAGGCAGGATCGCTGTACACTCGACTCCTCTAAAGTACTTTTTCATTAAGAGGTTTCAGCACACATTTGTTTTATTGCAACACCCTATTATCTCCTGCCTTTTTTCCCCTCTTTGTTTAAAGCAAATGAAAGAGTTAAAAAACAACTTCCCTGCTGACCAGAGATCTTCTGGTCTCATCCTAATTAACAGGAAACACACTGACACATTTCACGGTGGCACGAGGAAAGGCAAACATTGAGAAGTAGGGCAGATACAACAGCAGCCCTCACCTGCACTGCCGGGCTGCTCCATACCAAACCTACAGAGCCAAAATCCCTGCACACATTCTGCCACACTGCTCAATGCCTCGATCCTTAAACCTCTAGGAGTGGTAAAACAGCTGGGTAACAAATACTTCAGGGATGCACACAACTAAATCAAGCCATGAGGAAGACCCCAGTCAGTCCTGAGAGCTTCTTGGGGATTGAAAGGTGAGTGGGACCGGATGCAAAAGGCTGGATTTTCAAAGAGACACCAACCAGCACCTACAAGTATTTTCAAAACTGCTTAAGCTGTTTAGAACTTTATATTTGAGAGTGAAATGGCTGAAACTTCTGCTCCACCACCGGCTTTGGCAAAAGTCAGGATAAAGAATGACACTATTGTACTGTGGCAAACTATCACGGCTTGATGTGCTTGAAACACAAAGGGAATGAGCTGAACGGGATCGCTGTCAGCATTCTTCCATGACAACAGCACTGGATACTCCTTCAGATAATCCTCAAAAATTCAGAGGAGCACACCATCTTCCATCTCTTCTAGGGCTGTCCTACAGAAAGACAATGCTCTCTCTGCTACCTGGTCTTTGAGCAGCAGCAAACAAAGCAAACCAAGGCTTGGCCAGTCACAGCGGTTCCGAATTAATCAGTCTGTTTGCAGAGTGTTAGTCACAGAGCCAACACGTTCACAGGTCAGCAGCTCCTTGGGAAGGTTCACTTGTACTCCACCTTGCTTTAAAATGAGACAAGGAGATGGCTCCAGAACAACAAATGTGGTTTTGATAATCCAGCACTAATTATATATAGAAGCTTCTGCTCAAATAGGGCTTTTTACTCACTTAGCAAACACAGACTAAGAGTAATTAAAACATTAACTTTTTTTTTTCTGAATCATTTTAATGGCCTGTTGGACTGTCTGGCCTCCCTGATTGCACTGTCTGTGGAACAGGCACAATGTGCAAGAGAAGGAAAGAGCTAAAAGGCTTAATGCAAAGATTTTGATCTATGTAATCATTGTGGAGAGTGTAGAAAAGCAACTCAGGTACTGATGTTTGAGATGAAGGAAAAGAGTATGACACCGAAAAGAAATAAAAATTATATTACAAAGTATTAGGGAGCAACAGATGAAAAAGCTACACTAGCAAAGAAAAAGAAAAAGCACCAATAAGCATCTTGATTTGAGTAATTCCTAATTAAAGACTACCAAGACCCCTGACATTTGAGCTGAGCACTTGGTATATGTTGACTGATTTTTTTAGTTAGAAATATGAGTCTAGAGATCTGGAGTGCAAAAAGCACACAAGAAAAGGCACTTTTGGTAACTTAAAGAATAAGTCATGACAAAACTACTTGTCAATGGTTTAACTCTGCAGATGAACTATTGGTAGGACATTCTTTCCAAGGGTGGCCACCACAAGAGACCCTCCCATGGCAGGAATGTAACCCAACAGTAGAGACGACCTTATAGTTGAAGCATCTTCATTTAATTCAAATTTTAGCATCTAAACAAGTACTCAGAATCCAGAAAAGCCCCTAGTAAGTTTCACAGTGGTTTTAGAAGAGAAAAATGTCTGCTGCACAATTAAGGAAATGATCACACACGTTTTATTTTCAGCTTGTTGGATTCACCTGATCAATAACACTGTCATCTTGTCCTTGCACAGAAAGTCACATTTAACTCTTCCAGAAAAGTGTTAAAACGAAAACAGAAAAAGATCAGCTCCACTCAGAATCTGGTGGTTCCAAGCTCAGCACAGCCACAAGAACTGAATTTCAAGTTCACTTTGTCACAGCTCAATTCTATTACAGTGGAAACAAGGTCGCATTCAGAAGGTAAATGAGACGAGATCTGATCAAAACCCCGTTCACAAAGTCTCATTGTGAATTTCAGCTGACTTTCTCTGCTCTTTATGGGCCTGTTCACATACAATTCCTCTCTGAATAACAGCAAGAGTAGTTAAAATCTCTTTATCCTGAGAGACTTGCCAGTGTCCACACAAAAGAGTCTCTCTGAACATTTCTGACGCTGCTTACTTGAGTTTCCTGGAAGTTTTTAAAGTCTCAGTTGAAAACTAAAGCCTGGATATCCCTGCTTTGAATAAAATTTTAAACCCAGAAAGTACAAAAGCCGTGCAGGCTCTACTGTAAGAGGGAACTTCTGCTCCCAAATCTCAGGACCAAAGATGCATCTGGAAAGCGCATTGGCCGAGCTAAGAGACAAGAACTGCTCTGTGCACGCCCAGCCTTTGCTCTCACAAACACAAACCTCCCTTTCCATTCTGCTCAAGAGTCAAGGAGCATCCAAGGGGCTCCAGTGTTCCACAAAGCTCTGGCACCACGAGAACCACGAGGGTGCTGCTGTGTTCAGCCCCAAAGTGAGGGATCCAAACTCCACAGTGCCAACACGGCTGCAGGTCACAAGCGGGATGGAATCCACCCCTGAGCTGCTCTGGATTTTTGGAGTACCCAGCAACCTGGCATAACAAACACTGAGCCACCCAAAGCAAATGTTCAGGGAAACTCTATATCCCACACTTGCTGGAATATCCCTACGGTAAACTCAACACTACTTTTTTTGGAACTGTTAATACCACTGGGCCTGCCAAAAACTTTAGTCACCTACAAGTTATACACCCCTTGTCTACCCCCCACAAAAGAATGATTGGAACTTTCAGTATGTAGCATTATCTCAAAATTTATCTGGGGAAAGTTGCAGAACTAGAGAATTGTCCCTTTTTAAAATGAAGTATCCCTACTCACTAGTTTTAATGCAAATTTATAATTTCCACAACCATTACGGCTCATTATTAAAAATACACATAATTTTTATATTCCTTAAGGGGGCCTTGACCCTATACACTTGTGACATTAGCACACCAAAATTATTGGGATTTCTGTGTACTACAACACTTATTGATTTTGAACGTTCTGGAACATTTCCTGCCTCTGCACCTGTAAAAACAAAATAGGATCAGGTACGATCATCTCATACCTACAGCAAAATCAGTTTTAAGCCAAACTCTATTCTGGTGGGTTTAAAGATAAAAAGATTTAAAAAAACTGAGAAAAATATTGATAAACGTGAATTTTTCTGTGAAGAGGGACAAAATCACTGCTGTCTGGTTGGTAAGTCTGAAGTTTCCTTTGTTTTCCTACCTGGTAGTTCTGAGGCTTCTGCTGTCCAGAAGATGTTCAGCAGCTGCTGTGGGGAACATCCCTGGAGTTACTGACACATCCCCCAGCCCCTGCTGTTCAGAAAAAGGAGGGATTTGCTCCAAGATAAAGCAGAGGACTAATTTGTCAACTCCTCTGGCTGTACTAGGAATATTCCTGAGATAAATGACCACCAGCTAGAGTAAGAATCCCAGGATTTTCCTCGATTGTAGCTTGCAGACAAGGAGAGAATTCTCCTCAGCTCAGAAAGCAGCTTCCCAGCTAATCTAGCCCAGAAGTTCTTCACTCAGCCACTGCCGGGTTAACAGTGGTGATAAAACATCTGCACTTCCATTTCTGGAAAATACAATTACAATGGATAAAATACCAGTGTTGAGTGTTTTGAGAAGTACAGGAAATTAAAAAGCAAACAAAACTAACCAGCCCTAAATCTAACCATACCAACTCACTGACCAGTGGCCATCAGTCGATGTGTTCCTCCATGCACAGTGGTTGTCACAACTGAATGTGATCTGTGGCTCGAGTTAATGAAGGAGTTTCCTAAAGCCTCCTGCTCCAAGAATCCACATGGATTGTGGAGTGAGAACCCTGCTCCTTCCAGACAAGGCAGGTGCTGTGGATCGCTCCTCTAACCATCAAAATACACCTGACAGCTCTCCACAAGCACAAAGCATAACCAAACGTAGATTTTAAGAGGGGAAATGCTTAATATCAATATTTTCACAATTAGAAGGGTAATTTACTCAACCTTTAACTGTTCAGGAGCCCATGCTATGGATTGACTCACGGAACTGACAGAGATACCTGCACGGAGCTTTATCACCCTTTTGCTTTCTTTGTTAAAGGTGGATCCTGCTCTAATTCATTGTCCTTCCCACTGAGGGAGCAGAACCACCACAGAGGAAAAGAGAAGCTGAAAATGCCTCTCCAAGCACTGCTGTGGAGTGCTTTGTGTCAGGAATCCATGATCCCAACCCTTCAGTTCAGGAATGCTGCCCCACACTCGGCCAAAAGGCCAGCACTGACTGAGCCAAAATAACTTCTTTCCTCATGAATTCCCAAACCCTGCTAATCCAGAAAGACTTGGGGAGGGGAACAGGGATCAAGAATGGAAACATGAAAAGAGGTTCCTCCTCCTTCCCTAAAAGGGCAGAACTCAGAAGCTACAGAGTTTTTTCTTTTTAAATTGTTTGCTTAATGCTTAATAACCAGTTTGCATTGCATTGGTGTTACAACTGCCTTTTGTTTACCGAAATGTGATGACCACATCATAAACCCAGTCTTATTGTCATCTCCCGCCTGCTTCTGTGAGGGGGTGGGGACAGGACTCTGATTTAGTCTCCACAGCTCATCCAGAGCTTCAGCTCAGCCCAGCACAGAGCTAAGGGAGCTGGAAGAGCCAATACTGGGAACTGGGCTGAAATCATTAGAGCTAGCAACACAGGATGAGACACATCAGGAAAAGAAATGAGACAGAAGGGGAGAGGAGAAAGCTCGTAACATAATGAGATGTTTATCTATAAAACACTGCCCACTTCAAAGCAGGAAGAGCTTCAACTCCTTGGTTAAAAAAAAAAAAAAAAAGAGCTTTTAATTAAAAGATCAGTCAAAGATTTTCCACAGTCAAGCAGCCTCAAAGAAACTATGTGTGGAGGAGGCTGAGAGTCATTTTTAACATGATTAGTCCATTCTTCAAACTCAACAAGATTTTATGAAAGCATTTCTCAAGATCTAGAAGATAAAGATTGTGGAAATATCCCCAGCCCCTCGAAGAGGGGCTCTTCCCTTCTGATGCCTCCATCCTCATCAGCTTTTGCACTGGAAAAGCCTGGAAAAATATTCTGAGAGGTCTGTGCCTCCCACGTCGTGGCAAGATAGATTGTAATCCTAGGACCCACGGCTTGGGGTTAAGCAAAGTTACTGCCATGGACTTTAGGAGGCCTGGAAACACGACTTGAAATATTTCTGTACAACATAACTTGAAATATTTCTGTGCAACATAACTTGAAATATTTCTGTGCAACATAACTTGAAATATTTCTGTACACTGCTCTGGTCAGCTGAAAACAGGCTGTACTGAGCACACAGCCTTCCAGTAGACAAAGGTGGAAAAGCCTTTGAAGGTTTAAACGAATTGCACCACTTCTCTGGAACGCTCTTTCCATTCAAGGAATGTTTCCAGATGGAGATGGACATGACAGCACCAAATTATCCCCTCTCAGCATTACATGCTCTGGGGAACAAGACTTTGAACCACTTCCCTTTGGTCACAGAATTTTTTAATGCTTTTTCATTTCGGAAAAAAAAACAAACAAATCCCCACCAGGATTTTGACAATTTAGCCTTCAATAAGTAAAATGCAACATGTTCTCTACAGGCTGCAGTTTAGCAACTATTCCACATTATTGCAGATAGACAACACCAGGGCTGTTGCATTCTGGAGGAGCTTTCTGAGCAGAGAATACCAGCGCCTGGAATGACTCCTGTTCATGGAATTTCAGTCTCATCCCCACTTCCCAGCTATTAGTTATGACTAAGGAACCTTATGCTGAGCTGGTTCTGTTCTGCACAAGCACAGGGAATTACCTCTGTTTTACTTCAGGAATCATAACCATTTTTGTCTATGAGAGTAAGCACTCAGTTATACTTTCGAAGATCTTTCCTGTATTGCAGAGAACTCAGTTCCTGCCAACAAATTCATCATTATCCACACCCTTGTGGAAACAACCCCTATAAAAGTGATTATATGAGCATAATTATTTGGTATCACAAGGATTTCTACATCTTCAGTACAAATGCTGCAATGGCAAAACGCAGAAGACCTTTAGGGTGTGAAAAATACAAAAGAATATCCTCCAGATGCAGGGAAGAAGCCACCTTTGCATTCTACATTGTTCAGACTAATAAAAACAGCTTCCTATCCTTAGTACAGGATGGGATTCCTTAATTCAGTTGAAGAAGACAGAAAAGTCATCCAACATCAGTAAAATGTGTCAAATGATTAACTGAACCCCATCCCCAAAGCCATTTTCATGCCATACATTAATAAATACGATTCCATGGAAGTTGCTGGTAAAATTCCTCCTTGCCTGAGTAGCAATGATTTTTAACACTTAGCACCAAAGCATCCATCAGGACAGGAATGTGAGAGGAACATAACTCTGCTTGTGGGAAATGGACACATTTGCTTTGTTCCTAATAGCTTTCCTAAGCAACTGAACAAATCCCAGTCAAGATACAAAACCTACAGAGCTGGTAACAAATGGAAAATACACGTCCCTGTTTCAGCCAACACATCCCCTACACATGCTCAGAACTGAACCCTGCAAACTCATCCTAGCCCTGTGCTTTCCCAAGAGTGCATTTTTCCAGTGATGAATACCCAAATTTGCCTGTAAGAGCTTCAAATGTAAATTTTGCTGCTGGTAAAAATATAGAGCGTGTTAGCTGTGTGCTACAGAGCCTGCTGAAAAGGGCAAGAAGCTGCAGCTCTGATGTAATTTAGAGCCTGAGAGAACTGACCGATGATCACACAGCATGCAAGGACAGAGTGCTCTGCCCCAGAACATGCAATCCATATCTATTGATGCTCGTGGAAAAAAACATTTCATGAAATGGGATAGATGGAACATTCCAAAGAGACCTGTGAACACACGCCTACTTTGGATTACAGGAAGAAAAAAGCTGATGCATGGAAAATCTAACAGTGACTATTACCATCATCAGAGATTGCAGTTTTAGATGATCTTCAACCATCCTGCTCAAATTGCCTGGAGATATAGAATGGGAAAGTATCAGAAAATAATGAAAATATCAAGTATTTGTCAATCTTCTAGTGTCAGTCTGTAAGATTCACAGAAAAATCAAATTAAGTTCTCCTCAAGCAATGCAATACAAATGAAATCAGAGAAGTACTCTGCCTCAGTATTACAATCTCATGTTGTTCTGAAAGCTTCATTCCCTGTGGAAAACAGATTTTATGAGGAGTAAATTAGTAAAATTGGGGAGGAATTGAAAGGAGAAAAAAAAAAAAGCATTATTCCCTTCTCCTTTCACCCTTTTCCCTCTTCCAAGTCATTTAATACAGTGCCAGAACCAACACAATCACAACCATCCCCTGGCTGTTCCCTTGTCGCTCTGCAGCTGTCAAGCACATTAATTAACTAATGAAACAATCATCAAGAAAATTAGCTTTTACATTTACTATCATGTTAGATCTACCACTGGTAGGTCCTAAAACACCACCAGCACTGGGACAAAAGCATAGTCCAGGGCTCTGGACCCACAGGACAAGTTCTTGCTGACCAGCTCATTGAGCAGGATTCCCAGAAGCTCCCCGCCTTCATCCAAAAATGGCTTTGTTTTGCTGATGGAAATTAATCTCACACAAAATGCATAAACCACATCCTGCTGCCTACCATGCCCTAAAAGTTCTTCTGGTAAAAGCTGTTGTCCTGCCCATGGAGAAAGTACTCCCACTCAGCACATCCTCCAGCCAGTGCAGAAAACTGCTGCGAAGGCCCTGTAGCGCAGGAGAAATTACTGATGAACTTTTCCATCAATTCAGCATTCATTAGCCTTTCAACTTGGAATCAGGGGGACCTCAGATTATCACTTAACGCTGCCTCAGATAATTCCAGAGGTAAGTTACTCACACTCATGACTAAATTCCTCTAAGAGGCCAGTCCAGACTGTGACAGTGTCTGGCGGTCCCCGTTTCACTGGCCTGGGAGCAGAGGAGACGCTGCCCCTGACTGATGTGCTTGTCAGTCCTTCTGAAATGAGTTAATCATGTCAGTCCTGTCAAGTTACCTCACAAGACCAATCAACAGAGCTGGCCCTCACTGGCCTTGGAAGAAAAGCCCAACTCAAGTAAAAATTACTCTCCAGGGGAAAATAAACTTCTTCAATACCAGTTTAATCAGCAGCGTGTTACTACTCTGAAAAATGAGAGCATGTGTAAACCCCCCATGCAAGAATGACTGGTGGGAGGAAGAGGTGACTAAGGAATTAAACCATCCATTGGAGAGCAAATTGTGGTTTGTTGGCTCCACTGGGAACAAAAGGTCTGTGGCTCGCTGCCCGAGCTCCAAGAGGACATGACTTGCTGTCGGTATTTCCATGGAAGCTGCTGTGTGATTCATTAGCTTTGCTGGCCCCTCTCTCCTCCCTCCCTTCCCCCCAACACCATCATTAAACTCATCTGGTCTCTCGAGCTCATGCTTGGCAGAAATGGTGTTCTGACATCCAACAGAGTTTAAATGAAGGGCTCCCACGTTCGGGAGAAAGGGAGAGAGGCAGATGAGGGAGACTAAAGAGAGCACCCAGAAAAGATCTGACGGCACACCCTGAAAATAAAGAACAGAAATGACAACAACATGTATTTCTACAATTGCATTTATCTTGAAAGTCTCCTATGTTTTACACTGAAAAATCCCTTCCTCAAACCTCAAATGAAGCCACCCCTGGGCCAGGACAAAACAGACGTAAGAAAACAGATCAATACTGACTCAGTGCATGCACTGACACTTGATATTCTCATCCAAGCCATGTAAGCATGTTTTACAAATAAACACAATCCCAAAAAAAGCCTAACCCTTGGATAACCCCACCCGTCACCTTGTTCCAACAAGAGAAGTTAACATTTCCCATTCAAGCGATTCTTTCACGAAAGTTTTTCTGGGTATTGAGTAATTTTTTCCACCTCTTCCCAAAGATATTAATCATCCATCACCTGCAGATGTTTAGAGGATAAACAACCCCCCCATCACCGTGTCAACCAGCATCAAAGAATGCCAGTGCTCCTGTTCAGAAATAACAGGAGGCCTCCCTGTTTCCAAGGCAAACTATGTTTGAAAGGCTTTCTCCCAATAAATACGGTGCACTGGGTAACTCTGGATTCTTCTGTACAACTCCCAGGAAATGTTCCAGCTATTCCACAGGTGCTCCCGCCTGTGTTTGTATACACCAATGTTTCCTTTAGCTTGGGCAGCCAGCTTCAAAAGCGGGAAACTAATTCTGCTGACAAACTGCTGCAATATTCACTCTCGTTTCACATCATTTTCTACTCTACTTTATAGGTGTTTTCATTCTAAAACCTCCGCTGGTTCTAAAAATATGAATATTCAGAGCACTGGGATATAGCAGGAACACCAACCACTCGCAAGGAGCAGAGTTTTGGCAAACAAGTGATGCAGACTTGGGTCACGCACCACAAAGTTCTCACGGATGATTGTAAAAGCTGTTTAAAGTAAGTTTTAAGCTAGAAGCTAGGAAAAGCCTATAGAATCTAATGTTATTACAAGCAATCCTCTCAAATCCTTGTTAGACACTCTCACTCTCTTAGGAAGATGGAGATTAATTTGAGATGATACTGGGCTGGTACAGAGTCTTGTCTTCTGTTCAAAACACCCCCATCAGACTCCAGCAGCAGATTTCTTTCCTCTGTCTTCCCCTCTTCACAGTCCCTTGCTCAGCCAGTCCCATTTCTTCGATTCTCCTGTATTAATGTGTTAACTTTCAACTGCTCAGCTTGGAGGCAATAATTTCCTTCCTGATCCTGGATGGCACTGACCAGCCCACACAGAATTTACACTTAATAGGAAAACCCATTAAAGTATATAATACTCTCATAAATAAGTGAAAATAAGTATTTCACTTGGAAATTATAACCCATATCATAACAGGATCAGATTTTTAAAGACTTCAGTGCCCACTGACACCAAGAGGAGGAACAAAGCTGTCCCCAGTATCCCAAGATGGTAAGTCTGGGGTGAAAGACTTAGAGATGAGCTGTAAGAGGCCCATAAAGCTTCCTAAGAAGGTAGATAAATAAGATGACCCTGAATGTCGTGCTGAGGGAAACAGGCCAATTTGGTTGTCTGTTGCTAAAGCTGGCTCATGAGCTAGATCAGCAAAGCAACCCACTCCTGGTTATTCCAAAACACAAGCTTAAGAGTACCACAGTTATTCAAGATGTTGGTGCTCCTGAATGAGAGCTGAATTAAGTTCACTCAAGCAGAAACAAAACTCGGAGATACTACGACGTACCACATTCTGATGTGAGAAGCAGGGTTTTGCATCCTAGCTGTCAAAAACCAACACAAACTCTGAGTTCCAAAGCCAGAGCTCTCACGCACAATAAGGAATATGCTGTCAGAATTCTTTTTTTGTCAGCAGGAATGTTCCTGACACTTTTTCATGGTTAAACATTAGAGTTTTGAACATGTAGCTCAATAGAAAACACTGGTTTTTAGTCCTACTCACACCTTACGAACAGTGAGGACAGTAAAACGAGACTTAGTGCAGCCTACACTTAAAAACCGAGAATAGTTTAAAAACTGCTTAGGTGCAGCAGAAGTATAACTCTTTCCTCTTCAATAAAAAAATAAATCAAGAGAAAACAAAGGATGAAAGTGATTTTTCAAACCCACAGGGGGTCTGCACACTCATTTATCACCCGTGTTAATAGCAATAAGCTGTTCAAATGGCCCTGCAAAATCAGAGTCGGTTGGCCCCAACTGATCAGAAGTTAGCAGGGTATTTCCCCAGGCCATTATCCAGCCCTCCCTTAGTTTATTATCAGTTCTACCCCTCCTAAATGACATGAACACGTTTAGCTCCAGCAAAACTTCGCTAGCTGGCAGCGGCCAGCGCGTTTCAGGGGCTGGGGATGTAGGCAGCCATACTTCCCAGCCTAAAGTTTAACTTTCCCTTAGGGCAGCATTTCTTCTGGTGACTGGATACTGGCAGCTTTTGTGTTCTTCATGAGCCCGGTGATTAACATAGTGCTAGAGTTTTCTCACTACACCTCACTGCTGTTCCAGCACTCGCTGGCAGATCTATTGTGAGAGATCCCTGAGCAGCAAGGCAGCCCTGCGGAACAATACCAGAGATCAGGTACATTTGTGTTTGCTCGTAAAACAATACCTACATATCTACCCGAAGTCATAGAAACCCCTGATCAAGCAAGAACAACTTTAATGGGATTTTGTGAATGAAATTCCCATGGCAACAGCAAGAGTGCCAAGAAAATACAACCGATTGAGGTTTTATGTGTGTTAGAGGGTTCTAAACTCGGAAAGAAACTAAGAAATAAGCAGCAGAAATCAGGAGACCCGCGGGGTTTTCCCCCCTCGCTCAGCATTTGAGAAGCAAGCAAAATAAACGAGAAGGCAACCAAAGCAGCGCTACGGCATCAGGAACAAATTAGCAGCCGTGCTGGTGTACGGTACCGACATTTGGCACACGGGGAATGCGATCTACCTGATACCAGCTCTCAGCTTTCTATGAAATCTGCTCCTGATTAACATGCAGAGCACTACACTTCTGAAAGGACAATGGTGGGAGACCTTCCACAAAGGCATCATTTTCAATTCTAAGGCCTGGAAAATTTCAGGCCTCAGGCCACGAACAATGGTGAAGGCTAACACAGTCAAGCTGCAGATCCTGACAAGTTCTATGTTCATCACTACATCGGCTTTGGAACTTTTTAGCTGCATCATGCAGACTACGCAAAATAAAATCTGTCAGCGAACAGGGTCCCTCCCTTGCAGGCGTTCTGTTCCAAAGGATTCCTTTCAGAAAAGCTTCCCGAAGGACGGTGCTGTGATCTCAGGTACGGAACGGCAATAAAGCGCTTTTACAAGGCAAACAGCAGCAGTGTCCCCAGCAGGCTGGGAGCCACCAGCGTTCGCTGTGACAACAGCCTTGTGCCGGCTCAGCGGGCGCCGGGCTCAGCCCCCGAGAACAAAACGCCATCCCCGCGGCTGCCGCCGCCCCCCGCCGCTCGCACACACCTTGCTCGTGCTCCTCCGCTCTGCCCGGCTGGTTGCCCATCTCCGGTGGCCGCCCGGCTCCTCCCGAGCTCCTTCAGGCCCCCGGCGCCTCGCTCATGCCCGGTGCCAGCGCGGACCTGCCGCTCTCTCTGCCCCTGCCGTGCGCTTCAGCCCAACTCCAGCGGGGCGCGGCAGCCAGCGCCTGCCTAGGAGCTGGCGGCAGAGCCGCAGCTGCCTCGGTGGGGGCCGCAGCGCGGCTCTGCCTCCTCCCTCATTCCAACCTCGCGCTCGGCGGGCCGGGCTGGGCAGGGCAGGGAGCGAGCGGAGCGGGGCAGCGCCGGGGAACGCCCCGCGGCCGAGGCGGGAACTGCTGAGCGCCGGTCGGGGCGCGGCGCTTGCCCAGCGCCGCTGGAGCCGCGGGCCCCGGGCTCCGAGCCGGGAGCGACGCTCCGGAACCGGCTTGAGCGGAGCTTCCCTGCCCTGGAACAGCCGTGGCGGGGAGGGGGAATAGCAGAGGGGCCGTTCCGGGCGATACACCAGGATATTTCTAAGCAAAACGCTGAAACGCGGCTGGGAGCGAAGGAGGGCAGAGGGACCCTCAGCAGAGACCTGAGCAGCCAAATGCCTCCAAAGCAAAGCCAACATTAATTTCCACTATTCCACCACCTGAAGCATGCTTACGATGGAGCAAACAGACCCTGCCCAAGATCTAACTACACTGCTGAGCACAGCACTGATGTGTCTGGGCAAGGGCAGCGCTTCACTGTCACAAAAACGAGGGGACCCAATTTCAGAAATGCTCAGCATCTTGTGAAAACTTAGATACCCAGAGGATGCTGAAATGGAGACTGGAGTCCTGTGAAAACCTGACCGTGATTGTGAGCATGAGCCCTTTCTGACAAGTCCCATCTATCACATCTGTTCTGATGTCCTCTGGGGCTATTCCTGGGTCAGCCGAGCACCCCCGGCTGCTCTCAGCCTCCACTGGTGCTGAGAACAGCATAGCAGATTCACATCCCTATTATGTTAAACAATATACAGGATACACTGGATACTACTAAAGCCTATTTCTCTTTATTGAAGTCATTTCCAGATTTCCCTTCACGCTAGTAAGCAAGCACTTCTTGCCTTCTTGCTTCATACAAGCACTAATAAAACAACAATCAAACCTGACAGCCACTACTACATCTAGACCTGCAGCCACAAACAGGAGCAGATACCACACCATACCTGTATCATCAATATTTTAGCCTGTGACTGGCACTGCAAGAGCAGCTGCATAGGACAGGCCCACCCAGAGCCTGGCCAACAGCCCATCTTTCAAAAAAAATCAGGCTGCTCCACACTCATGGAGCCCTGATGTACATGGGAAACAAGGATACTGAATTACTCCAGTGATCAGTTTCCCTAATGTGGATAATTAACAGAATCATCTTGATTCTGTTGAATCTTCAACAAGAGGGTTAAAAACAAATTCAGAAATAATAAACTAATGTGTCTCCTCGGCTCAAAACAGCCTGAAAATAAAACATGGAGAATTAATCTAGTTGTGAATCCATCGCTTCAAATAAAATATCTGGGGACCATTCAATGTGATAGAAGCAGGATTTTGCTAATATTTCAGTATAATAGGATGAGTTCATTGTCAGTCTTAAGCTTCCCATTGTTCTTCCTCTGACACTTTATGGATGAAGTGAAAAGTTTGCATACAGCTGTCTATATTTGGATGACATTAAACAACTCCTGTCTGCTTCTGTCTTATGACATGTCAAACACAAAACGCTTTGTTTAATGAATAAGCCATCAAAGTTCTATAAAAAGGAATCAGTGATGGTGCATTCTTTCTCTAAAAGTCATCTTATGATCTCTAAGTCTTGTATCTTACTGTGGTGGGTACTGAGCCTGCCCTTTCCAAGGTACAGATGCAAACATCCTCCAACTGCTGCTGAAATGTGTCTCCCACAGAGATTTTCTTCCATTATAGACTAAAGAGTGACTTCCGCTTTTCTTCAACAGGACTCACCTGAGGGGCTGCATTAGCTCAGAGAGTCTGTTGGGCTGATAAATCCTGAAGCTGAGCGTTTATTACTTCATCACCTGCTTTCTACTTCTGTAATCACAAAAGGGAATAGTGTAACAAAGTCCCAGTGCAGCGCTGCTGCAAGCCTGGAATAATTATAAAATGTAATCACTGAGTCAGAGCAAACACACCTGAAATCTGAGCGCTGTAGAAGAGTCAGGATTGGAAGAACCAATCTGCTGTTTTTGACAGTGGCATGAAATGTTAAGTCAGAACATTCTAACACCATGATAGGGAGAATGATGTCAGGCCAAAGACTTCTAGCCCAGGTCCATGATGAAAGGTAAAGCACAAATTTTTAAATACAGCTACAGCCTGAGCAGAAGGCATGGATAAGAGATTCCTGCTTATGCAGCTTGCAGCTCAAGCTGAGGAAAAAGAAAAAGGAGTAACAGCAAGCATGACATGGGGACTAGGTAGTAAATTACAACATGCATGGCCTAATCTTTAGGCTGCTATTTGTTATCTGAACACTTTACATTACTTTCTCTTCCTCTTCCGTAATAAAGGTATAAAAATAAATGAATGAACTTCATCCCTATAAAGCAGATTGGCTGGTCTCCTAAGCATGAAGTTTGACTCATCCCTTTGCACTTTGTTGAACTGCCAATAAAACTTCACAAGCACTCCTTTCCTATATAGTGAGAACGGGAATTAATTACTGAAGGTGTGACATACATAATTCTTTAATCTCTCTAGTCAAATGACAGGACTTACTTGCCAGGCATAACCTTTCTTTGCATCCTACTCACAACACAGCAAATGAATGAGTGTAACTTCTGTTCAAATTGTAATCCATGCTCACGAGAACAAATGTGAAGATGCCACCAAATCTCAGATTTGCAGTGGCCAGGGAGCTGACAGTCTCTCCAGAAGGCTGAGTTCTAAACAAGTTACAGATACTGATGCTGGACTAAACTGAGTGGGCCCTAAGCACGGGCATCATGAACACCAAAGTTCACACTCTCCTTCTTCCATTCATGCTAAAGATTTTACGAGCACCAAGTGCTTAAGTAGCAGGGACAATAAATCTACAGAATTTGTGCATCATTCCCAGTAGTGGACCCCAAAGGATTAGGAATATAACATCTAGAGCTAAATACCAGATGAGCAATAGCTTTTTTTAAACCATGCTAGAAACAAATTTTTTGTTGTGAAGATACTTGGTGAGGTCACAGTTCTTGGCACAGAACCACAGCCTTCCAGGAACCCATCTGAGATGGAGCTGTCAATCCCTCCCCTCTTGCTTTACAGTATCAAAATCTACTGTAAGCCAAAAGCTGCTGAAGAAAAAAAAACAGTGGGGAAAAAAAATACTACAAGGAATGCCAAGCCCTCCCCTGATCTGCATACTTGTCAGACCAGGCCAGCTTTGCGTTCCTTTCCTTCTCCCTCCCATTCTTTAAGTGCAAACACAATGGCCCTCTGCCAAGGCATTCTGGCTGCAATGCATTTAGGCCCAGAGAATTTGTGTTAAGGATCATTTCTTTTCAAACCAGCTGAAGGAAAGCTGATAATTAACCTAGGGCAGGTAGTCAGAGCAAGGTTGTGTTGACTTTGCTGAACAACTTCAGGAAAGAAGCCTGAAAAGAAATGAAAACAAGCTGAGAGATCCTAGATTTGTGCTATTCCTGGAGCATCCAGGTGTTTAGGTGTCCCTAGCAAGGCTTTTGGGATCATCACAGTTCCCTTACAGCTGTAATGAATCCTCCCTATACACGTTGGCTTGAGCCAATTAACTGCCAACAATTTAATGAGTTAAGTCATTACAGCCTTCAAGATTTAGCATTTCAGTATCCCTACCACACACTGAATCCTCTTAACTGGCTCAGGTCCCAGAGGGGCTCACGTGTGCCAACCAAGTCATTCTCAGAGAAAAGGGTCTCTTTCACAGGTGGTTTTAACAAGAAGCTGAACACTGAATCTTAGAATGTGTTAATCAAGATTCAGCACAGGAAATGTAAATTCTGCAGTAGATTAGGACAGCAAGAATACTGAAAAAGGCACATTCTGCAGACAGTGTTGTCAGCAGAAGTTAATTCCTACTTGTTTAATAATGCAAGATGACTGCAGCCAGCCTGTGAATGCCTCGCAAAAAGCCTGTTATCCATGACAGGATCAGGTATCAGAAATCCCACCAGACAGCCTCTAAAATGCATTGGTCTCACTACACTCCCAATTATCAAAGAGGAAAAAGATGCCTGAAGAGCAGTCACGTGGAGCAGCTCCCATTCCCAGCCATCCCAGGATGCACAACCATCCATGGCTTAGGGAAGGAAAGAGCAGAGCTTCAAAGAACATGAAAAACAACAACATACAGGAACGTTTTCAGCAAAGGCATCAGCAGTCAACAACTGTATTTGCAGGCTATGGCAAGAAAAAAATCCTTGTAAGAAGAACTAAGAGAAACTTGACAAGCAGCGGCCATAACCTAAATCTGGAACGCCAAATTTGATCTACCTCAAATCTTGAGCTTTCCCTTTGGGGGATAGTGGGCAAAATCTTCTAAACTGGTGCTGAAACTCAGTCTGACTCCTTGACACCTGGGGAAATCACACACAGAGGAAACACTTTGCTAAGGAATGGCAGGGAGGTTCAGGCTCACGTTTGCAGCAATATGTTAAACATCCTTGCAGATATTTATAGGTGTGTGTAGATGTCAATATGCACATCCAGCTGCTCGTG
The DNA here is from genome assembly GCA_013398015.1 of Oreocharis arfaki. NCBI lineage: Eukaryota > Metazoa > Chordata > Aves > Passeriformes > Paramythiidae > Oreocharis > Oreocharis arfaki. The sequence continues at coordinate 43,316 of VZRR01008936.1, read as the reverse complement.
GAGCTGTGGATGTAAATGCAGACACATTTCCATTGCTTTGCATGTTAAATCCCTGCAGCACCTCTTGCCAGTTTGAATGACAGCCTGACAAAGCAACATTTTGAGTCTTCCTTTCCTTTTTAATACCACTTCTGGAGCTAGAATCTCTTTGTAAGAAAGAATAATTATGCAAGAGCTGTGTCTTGTACCTGGAAGGGGGAACAACATGCAAGTGGCTTTCCAGAGGAGGTTTTGAAGCATATTTACAGCTCCTGGGAAAGCCCAGATGAGCTCAGCCATTCAGTTGCAGTGAAGCCTGGTGGAACAGAACATACTGATCTCATTAGTGTCCCTCACACTTGGCACTATCGTTCACAAGAAAAATGAGACAGTAACGAGCCTGAATGCAAAGTGCAGCAGCCTCTCCCAAACCTATAGCAGGGCTTTGATGTGACAGATCACAAAAAGCAGGCGCTGTCAAAATCTGATGTATGGCAGAGTAAAAGGGCCCCAAGGTCAGAGAGCTGTCCTTCAAAAGAAATCACTTTCCTTTTTCCTATCCTAATTGGGGTGCATTAGCATCTTATGAACTACTAAATTGTCAGATTTTTTTTCAAGGATTTTTTTTTTTTTAAAGAAAGCTTTTATTTGAAAGACACTTTCTTGAATTTTCTAACTGTGGAGGGACAGCTTCTGGTCTGGATTAGCTTCACATTAATCTAAATTTTTACCTCACATCAGAAAGTGGCAAACACTCACCAAGCAGAGAAGTTAGCTGAAGGAAGACAGTAAATTTGATAAAGTCCATATATTACTATCAAATAGCAAGCTGGAAATGACAATTCTGTGAATGTGCAGGAAGCTCTGAAATCTGTAGCGTGCCACATATCCAATTTTGCTGGGAAAGAAGCATATCTAATGAGTGCTATGTGCAATAAAACCATACACCAGTCTCCCCTCTGGAATCAGCCACAGGTGAACAAGTCTCACCAGTGATATTCAAGCTTTCCCAGCACTGACACCAGTGCTGGCAGGGGCCAGTTGGCCTCATTTAGTTAAAGCCTCTCTTTTCTGAATATCAGCACTATCTACACAGAAAAGCTGCAAGCAGCTGTTTTAGAGGGAAATCAAGACTTCTCACATAAACTACATGAAAAGCAAACAATGATGCACAAATGGAGTAGTGGTATGTGCTCTACTAGCACTAGGAAGGAATTGAAGATACACAGGTGCCATATTGAGTCACTGGGACATTAACTCTGCTTCTTGGGCAGGAATGTGGATGACAAATCACAGAAAAACTCATCAAAACAGAGCCCCTCCTTATTGGATTGTTCAACCCAAACTGTGCCACAGCAGAATATAACCTTCAGGCCCTTCTATAGCTTTCACTGATTATGCCAAATTTCTTGGTAATTTTGTTTCCCTGTTTAATTTGCTGGGTTTATTTCAATAGCCTGTGTTGCACAGCAGCTTCATTTCCAATGCTGGCAATGTTCCACTCTGGGATTAGCAGCTTTTGTCCAGGTAACCTGCAGAGCTCAGAGCCTCGACATGAGATGCTGAGGAGATAATTGAAACTCTTAATATCTTTGAGCTCCCCTCCTCTATGCTCCTGGATTGGCACCATCTCCAGCCTTGGATGTGGATCAACTCAGCAGGAACACACAGAAAGCAACAGGCTTTTGTTATTTTGGCTGCAAACTCAGGCCAAGTATTGATTTCCCCATTTTTTGCATAAAAATAAAAGGTAATTTCTGATGGAGCAGGGGGTGACACAGCAGGCCAGCCCTCACAGTCCTGCTGGCATCTTGGCTTCTCCCAGCCTCCAAAGATGTAACACATCCCACTGCCACTGTGGGAAGGTGCAGCACCTGTCTCCTGGTTTGGGCTTTGGAGAGAACCTGAACTTGTCAGTAAAAAACCAGCATTTCTCTAAATACTTCGGTAGGTGATAATAGCATTGTTATTGACAGTCTCCTATTGTTTCTGGGGCAAAAATCAAGCTATCTAGAGAGATTTAGCCTTTATTTAGCTATAAAAAATAAGCTGATGAAGCAGCCTGAGAAAACAAAGTACAGCTATCTCCTAATTACATTTGAAGGATAACTGATGCCTCATACTGGAGCTGGCAGCACTTGATACAAAAATCAATATACTAGTGAGAAATGGGAATGGCTAAAATATTCTCAATGCTTTTGGATGATGTGTGACTGGACTGTGCCATGCCCACATCCTGGCTCTCTCTCCTTTCTGATGTCCAGCATAAGACTCTTTTTGGTTCCTGTCCAAGCTGACAGATAATAGCAGCTGTCACTGAAATCACATCAAAGCAGCACAGGAGCATGATTAAACCAGACAGCCTCCAGGGAAGTTTTCAGAAAGTGCTTGAACTGGGAGTTTGTAGGGACTGAGTGACAGAACTCAGAGTAAGGATTTGGAATGACTTCCAGGCTCCATTGAGAAAGTAATTTCACCTGCCTGAACCTCAGATTTTCCATTTGCATACCAGTCCTGCCATGCAGTGCTCTTCCTGAGAGGTACATGATCACATAAGAAGCTTTGAAATTCTCTGTGAAATTGCATTTTTTAAGGTTATTTGGCTTGCAGACCTCAAAGAAGCAGAATCTGAAGTAATTGATTTCCTACAACCCTAAACCTTAGGAGAAGAGAGTCCTGGTTTCTCATGAACATACAAACTTTTCTATTTATACATTTTACAGTAATTTCTTTACTATATGGCTTCATAGACTGGATGGCTTTACAAGTGCATGCATTAAAATCAATATTTTTCCCACAATCAGTGAACTCTTCCTCCTGTTTTACAATTTTCACAGCTCTTTTTTGTCTACTGAGACATTAAAAGCAATGCCAGAGCTCTGTAAGCTTGGTTTTAACAAACCCAAATGGCTACTTCAGGACAGCACATGGGAAGACATTACACTGTGGATAAGGAAGCTGAACACAAGACATTTCTTTCTCCCTGTGCGCCATTTCCCACTGCCTGGGATTTCAAAACTGCCAAGGAGTTACAAACCCAAACATCACAGCACAGAACTTCCAGCCAGAATCAGTCTCCAGCTCCATTTGCTCGACTCCACTTGCCAAGGATGGATACGTGGGCTTGGCCTCATCCCCCTTTAAGTTGTTTATGGTTTACTGTGTTAGCTCCCAGCAGGGCAGCCAGGGGTAATTCCATCAATAAAAGGCTGGAATAAATAACTGAAACTCCACCGAGAGCAGCATAGGAACAGCTCTATTTAAACAACCAATCTTGAGGTCAATCATTTATTATCTGCAGCATTTGCCACATGTGTTATTGCTCAAGGTCAACACAGGAATGGTGGACAGCCACACCTAAAGAAAAAAGAAACCTAGGCTTTTTTATTTCCATACCTTTTTCCCTTTAATTTCTCTCACACAAGACTATAACATCAACTGAGTATCAGCAGAGTGTGGCTGGAACTAACAGAATCTCATTTCAGTAAAATAATCAAATCACTCACTTGAGTAACAGACAAAGAAAGCCCAACCTAGAAAGCACAAACAAGGGGGAGACATAATGCCTGCAGTCAAGACATGAAAAGAAAACACAGAACAGACGAAGGCCGCCAAAGAAACCAAAGCAAGCGGTTTCAGAGTAAATTTCTAGATTTACACATTTGGCCACATACACAAACATCTGCATTTCCCAGCTACTGGAACGTTCTCACTTGGATTAGCTTCACAGTCAGCATTGCATCTTGATCACAATCAGACTATCTGGGATGCCACTGCAATAAAATACAGCAGCTGAAAACGTTCTCTCCTTTCCTACTTATGTTCCCTGGAACATGCTGTGCCCTCTGTCATACTCACCGTTAGCTCTCTCAGCAACAATGCACCGTTTTAGTGGGACTATTGGTGTTTTTTTCCAGTGTGACAAAGCATTCAGCTTTGGAACCTTGCTCACTAAGATCAAGCACCTTCCAGTGGCCCTGACAGCGACACATTCTCAGAGTACAGCTGGATTTCCAAGCACCCTCTTGGATTATGGAACCACTCTAAGAACAGACATGTAAGACACTCTGTATACACACTTATAATAATCCCTATAAAACCTGGGAGAGTTAAAAAAATTTTAGGGGGGTAGCACATATATTCTTAGTGTTTATCTACACACTTGTATTCTTTTCACTTAGCATCAATGTTCCCATTGATACTTCTACGAATGCTGATGCAAAGCAATACACGAGGTCGTATCCAACGCTGCAATTCAAAGTGGCAAAGCAATACCCAGACGTAACTTGACCATTTCAGCCTTTGTATTTAAAGCAGTCATCATCATAAATCTCCCTCCTCCAATCCCAGTTATTATAGCTGCGAGCAGAAGAGGGCTCTCTATTCCAGTGCTTGTGTTTTGGTGTCTGACATACGTATTCCATTCTGGGCTCCCTGCAGTGCTGTTTCCCTGGCTGCATTCCCAGGATCCTGTGCTGCATCATCTGTACAGGTTTTCTTCTCCCTGCGTGGCTGCTCCCAAGCATCATGCCTCTTTATTGGCTTGTGAATCCCAAATTCCTTTGGATACAGCTAGTCACTATTAAATTTGAGGATTTACACACTGATTAACAGCGTAATGGGGTCTGTCTATGGGTTACTATGAAACATTTGTGCTGTTACAAGACACAATTTTCTTCGAGGAGTATATAAAGGGGTTTTTTGGTTTTTTAAAAAAGAAATCTCTCTCTGGTTAGTAACATTGTTCTGTCACACAGCCAAAACCTGCAGAGGCTGTGAAAAATAGGGAGGTCATGGTCAAATTTAATAAGAGCTCACATTCCCTTGGAAATGCCACCAGGGAGCAGACAAAACCAAGCATTTGCTGAGCTCCTGGGGGACAGCAGAGCGTTTGCACTGAAGCCCTTGGTATGCAGATGGTGTCGCTGCCTTTCGAAACAGGCTTAGGTTTGAAACCTATGGGAACAAGCCGATGGGGAACCAGCTGATGGGGCTGAGGCTGCTGGGGAGAGCGTGCCCCAGGGTAGCGCAGGCTGCACACGAGGATGCCCAGGGCTGGCTCTTTGCTCTCACGCCTCTGCCGTGCCCCGGGAGCAGCGGGGAAACAGCTCTGCTCACTCGGGAGAGGGAGAAGAGAGAATGCTATTGATAAATGGGGAAAAGTTCAGAGAGCAAGCTCTCCATTGCTGTACTGCTCTGGAGACGCGGGGCTGGGTCCCTCCTGCCCCGGCCGGCCCGGACCCGCAGCCGGGACAGGCGCGGGCCACCGGCGCCACCGCCTGGCTGCTGGGACTGCCCAGGCTCCTAAAACCATCCAGCTTCTCCCTTTAAACTTCATTTCCCTGGCTCGTGGCGTGTAGGATGCAAGGCACAGCGCCCTGTGACTGGGAGAGCAGGAAAGGCACGGCTGTGCTGCGAGGGGGAGAGGGAACAAAGCTCTGCCGGGACCTTGGCAAACCAAGTGACGCTCAGAGCACGGGTCACAGAATCTTTGTGCCTACCTGTGCTGGGCTTCAGCCGGCTCTCAGCAAGCTCAGAAATGGCTCCTGTTGTGATGGTCTTCTTCAGCCTGGAGACTCCCGAAGCTGCTGCTGCCCCAGGTTTTGTGAGCGTGTCCTCGCTGCTCGCCCGCTTCAGCTGCAACACAGAGGGTGGGACAGGTCAGGACCCTGAATATTCCCATCAGTTAGCTCAACGTGCAACACTCCTTGGAGAAAATTAACATTTCCATAACATAACCCCATGGGAATATTGCCTTGATTTTGTATCTGCTTTGCATTCTGTGTTTTTGTGAAGTGGGTTAAGAGATAAAACACTGTTCCAACAATGAAGAATGAAAGTGGGAAAGACTGGTCAGAAATTAAAATAATTGAAAGGCAAGGAGAAAACAGTTTACAGGAGTAGTCAACTGGCAAGTTTTTAGGAAGGAATCTCTGGTGACACAAGTCTACTCTAAGTGTCTACTCGAGAAACCCATGTGACACAAGCACAAGGTAAGATTCAAGGAGAAACACTGAAATTATCTCGCTTCAGCAAGCAGAAATTGCAGTTTATCTCAGAACTCTGGTCAGCTGATTTCCCATTTGTGTGCCTCTAACAACAGCCTCTAATTAATTTCAGGGAAAATACCTAAAGTATTTTAAAACCAAAGCTTTGGAGAGTCTCCCTAGAGCAGTAGTTTTTCTTACTTTCGAGTTTGTGGACACCTACAATGTTTTCACAAATGAAAATCCATTTCCTTTGAAGCTGCCCAGTGACACCTGGGGGCCCCTGAACCACAGGCTGAAAACCACTGCTGGGTTAAGAGAAAAGAGAGCACACAACGAGCACTGCCCCTATTTAGTGGTTCCTGAATGTGAAACATTTTAAGCAAAATGAAATCTTTCAGCTCTAATTCCTTCTCCCTTTCATCTCCTCCTCTGACTCAGAGTCTGTGGTTTGCTGGACCCTGTGAGCCCATAAGTTTCAATAGCTGAAGTGTTGATGTGCTCCAGGATACCAAACAACGAACGTTTTGCCTTCTGGCAGAGGTTTTGTCAGCTCGCTCTTAGGAGGAGAATGGAACAACCCGACTTTCTGACCTTTAGACAATTCTGCAGTCTCTCTGAAGTAATTTCTTCAATGTGTTCTTCCCTATAGCAGCAACTGTGGTGCCTTTTCTACTCCCTTTCTTCGAGGAAGCCACTTGGATGATTTTGAATTTGCAGCTGGACGACAATCTGAAGGTATTAGCTGCCATTAGGAAGAAATCTCTCCGCAATTAACACTAAATTTAACAAATCAATCGGATCAGGTTTCCTGATCAGTCTCCTCAGTAGCATTCCTTCAGAGATGCTGCCTCAACCACACAGCACAACCTGCCTGGAGCACCAGACTGAAATACTCTACTGATAAGTGCAGCTAGGAGTCTACACAGCAAGTTAAATAAATTAATCCTTTCCTTGAAAAACTGTGACAATTAATGAAGTTTTAATTAAGAGGAGATCTAAATGCTGTACCCTGCTATGTACTGTTCACTAAACTTTATTACTGGGAACAGTTACAGCCTTGGCCTGGATTTGGATGACCAGGTTATTTCTCGACGCTGGCTGCAAGGGTGCAGATGCAGCAGCATTTCAGGTGTATTACTCCATTTCCTTAAAAATATTACTTTGACAGAAGTTTCTGCTATTTTTTTAAAATACATCTGTATAGAAAAATAGGATTCATAAAATGCATTTGTTACATTGCAATATCTTCTGTTAGCATATTTTGCCTTGAAGGGAGAGGCACAGGTTTTAAGGAATGCTGGAAATTCATTAATAAATCCCTTTGAATTTCTTTACATGTGTAACTATCAGCTGAACTAAGAATTTGCCATTTTTTTTTCTCCATCTTCAAAGTTTAGGCAATTCCCTCACCCACAGAATGTACAGATGCAGTGTCTCCCCCAGTACATGCAAAATACTTTCAGAAATGTGTATTAATCTAATATACAACAAAATTTAAGTCTCCCTACACTTAATGGAGTGGGTGTAGTAAAGTGAGGACTAAACCAAAGCTTTAACCTGGAACAAGACTGGAATGCTTGAACAGCCTCCATGGATTTGTACCTTGCTGAGCCGGGATTCAAAGGCGAGGGAGGTGGAGGACTTGGATGTCTTCATTCCTGGGGAGGTGGTGGAAAGAGTTTTTCCTCTGTCAACCCCATGGCTCCCTTGCTTTGCTATTGCACTCCAAGGCCTGGCACTACTCTTCATTTTCTTCCCGAGTAACTCAGTTTACAGACTCTGAAAAAAACAGAAAAAAGAAAATGTTTATATGTATTTATACACTCATATAAAGACAACTTAAATTTTTGTGTCCCCTGAAAGGGCAACAGAGATACCTGGCAGGAGTTTAAAGGGCTGAAAAGGCCATGCTAAACTTGATTCCGTCTCTCAGATATACCAAAACTCAGCCCAGAGAAACCTTCAGAGCAGGCTACAGCACCTTTATTTTTCATACCAACAGGTAACATGAAACACCACAGAAGGAACATTGACTTTTTTGGAGACCAAAGCCCAAAACCTCTCTCAGGCAACAGCAGAACACCTGTGAATGCTGAAGCACGATGGAAGAGCAACTGAGAACACTGAAGCCCACAGCAATTAAAAGCAACCTTGGGATAAAAAGAAAATTACTTATTTTACCGTTAGATCCAGCATCTTCAACCGAAATAACACTCACTTTTGGAAAGTCACATGAGAAGCAAGTTTCCTCAGATGGATGGTAAATATATCTTTAACTTATCAGAGTCTTCTAGAAGAGCAGCAGTTGGTGTTGCCACAGTGATAAAAAGATGTTTCACAATACCAAGATTTACAAAACATAGTGGGAAAAAGAAAAATCAACCTCCTCGCAAACAAAGATCCAGATCCACTATTCCTCAGAGATAAGCTTATGCAAGAGAGAAATCCTGCCAGGAACCAGCAAATAGATGTGATTTCCTTTTTTTGCACGTAGCTGAACACATTTCAGCTGCCAGCAGGAACAACTAGCCTGTTTCTCTCAGTAGGCTGACAGCTGCCAATTAAACAGCTCCCTCAACTCCTGGAGATCTAAACCCATACATTTGCACCAGCCATTGCCCAATCCAAACAGTGAGCAGAATAAAAGAATTATTTGGTTATTTTTTTCAAAGTCCCACCGGCCTGCTGGGCTGGGAATGTGAGGGAGGGGAGGTGACCTGTTATCTCCTGTCCTCCCCCACTTCGGATGAGCAACATTTTTCCTCGTTTTCCAAAATAGACACAGGATGTAGCTGTGGCTCAGCTTTGTGTAGGCAGAGGGGAACTTGCTCCTTGTCTGTTACACAGGTAACCAGAATATCCACAGGGATCAGCCCAGTGCCTCAGCAATGTGCTCACAGAGGAAGAGGGAAGGGGACAGCAACCCCTTGACAGAGACACCGAAGCAATTTATTCCTGGCTGAGTCAGGAGTGGCTCTGGTCACATTTTACATCTCAAAATTTGCTTCGTACCCGATTTCACATTCATAAATAAGAACATTCACTGAACTCCCAGGACACAGATCTGTCTGGGGCCGAGGTGGATTTGACAGTGACAGCACCTTCCAGGTGCCAGCACGGTCTGCTCGGGGAGTGTTTCTGCACAGAGGCAAAGGCAATGTCAGGAGCTCTGCTGCTGCTGCTCTGCAGAGAACAAAGCCAGCGAGTGACATTGCCTCTGTTCGTCCTTGGTGCCTCTTGCAGGGAGGGCTGTTTACTCTCCCCACGGCAGTACCCTATCAGCTCCTAAATAAAGGAATAAAAAAGTTACTAGTTGTGGCTAAGTGTAGTCGTTACCCCATTAAAATTCTTAACGCATCCAGTGAGGAGCCATCCCCTGATCTCATTAAGACTCTTTGGTGATGATTATGCTGATCACTGTTTTAAAGCCCTGACAGATATGTAAACTCTGTTACAATAAATAACATTATTCAGCATTCCCACAGCTCATGATCCACCTTACCAAGCTTTGGTGCTTTACAGTATTTAAAAACCTGCCTTTTAACAGGCTCTTTATCCTTTTAAGGGGCTTTTAACATTCACTGTATTTATATGGGTGAACAGGCAACTACACATTCGAACTCTCCTGCTGATTAGATCTCCAAATTATGCAGATTTTGGTTTTTTGCAGATCCAGTGGTTGCACATACACTGCTTTATTATACCCTCTGGCTTTCTTCATAACTGTACCTCATATTTTCCTGCCTTAAGCTGTGCAGATTCTGTCTTGATATCCAAAGGAATTTAATTTTGAGTCATCCATGACATTTTAAAGTTGCAGTGGAGTGATAGGCTCATTAGACCATGATGTTAGGAGTAAAAGGAAGAGGTACTTAAAAAAAAAACCAAACCCAAACCACAACTCAAGAAATCCAGCCAGTAGCCTGAGGCAAACTGGCTTTTTTCATGCAAAGAAAGCTGAATTATTTGCCATGCGGATTCAATAACATTTTACTGCACCAAGCAGATGAAACTAAAATTGAGAAGAAATACCTGGATTTATTAGTGTTTATTATTAGTTTTCCATGTATTTATAGGAGAACTGGCATTTGTAAAAGATGGAGTTAAGACTTCTCAGGTATTTGGCTAACCTGAATTTGCCTTGTAGATAAAGATTTCCATCTCTGAAGTGGGATTCCAAGACTTTCCACAAGCCTTATATGCACTTCAAAGGATCAAGCCAGGTTGCACACATCCTAAGCTGCTTTCATTCCTAAGTAGGTGACACATATTTGAGTTATTAGAAGTACTGCTTCAGGAGTAGTGCAAAATAAAACTACTTCAAAAAAAAAAAGCAAAAGAAAAGAAAAAAGAAAAAAAGAAGGAAAAAAGAAGTGGAAAAAAAAAAAAGTCCTGCTGTTCTTTGATGAGAGCAGAAAATCCATTTTCAGAGTCAACATCGGCTTTCCCCCTCCTCCAAATGCAATTTATTGCATTACAGTGAAACAAACAAAACAAAAAAAGCTCCGTGGAAGGTGTGAGCAGTGGGAACAATGGAAAACCCTGCAGTTCAGCATCATGAAATTGCTCATGGAAGGAGCTCACGGTAGCAGGGAACAAAAATATTAACTTAGCTATTCCAAATGTCTGCAGCCAGGCAGCACTGGCAAGGAGGATTCTCTAATCCTGGTGTAGAAACAGAGCATTTATTAAAACCATCAGATCCAGCTCTTATCTACTTGTCTTAGAAGTAACTCTACTGTATTTTTACTAAATATCAGCCTTTCCTTCCACAAGGACCCCAGAGAGATTTGTTTGATCTCTAGGCTACCCACAGGGAGACCTGAAAGAGAAGCAATTTTCCACGAGAGACACAACCAATTTTCCACAACACACACTGTTTCTGCAAGCACAGTGACAAAAATCACTTGTTTTACACCCATTCTGTGTCAATAAGCTCCAGACGAGAGCTGCTTCTATCCACTCTCATGGGAAAATTACTTGCTTTAAGCAATGCCTGGAGCCCTGTGCTTTTATTTTTTCTTTTTTTCACATTTCACAGGGAATTTTCCTTAGGAAGCAAACAGAATTAGTGCCATCCTGAGATTCAAAGTCTTTCTTTGGCATCAGCCAGAGCAGGGCACTCAGCTGGCCACACTAAATCCCTGTAGCATGCCCTGCTTGGAGCTGTACTCTGAAGACATGAGGGAAGCAACCCCACGCTGAAATAAATGAGGGCTCGGCAAGATGTAACTTCAGAGCAGCAAAATTGGTTCTATTGCCAGGCACTTCCAGACTGCAGGGGTTTGAGGTTGGCTTTCTGAAAATCTCCTACACCCAAAAGTGGTGCCTGAACACACCTCTCCCCTGAAACAGGCGCTGCAAATGATAATCAGGTTTCCCAAAAATGTAAAGCTGGTCCTGAGAGAGCTTTTTCTCTCAGTAATCCTCAGAATTCCCTGCAGGCATCAGCCTTTAGAAATTCAGGCCATGCTATACAGTTCATCCTTTCTTACTGGCATCTTTAAAGGATATTTGGAGTATTTTGATGTGGACTATTTTAGCAGTTGGCAGAAGTTCTGCAGTCCATTTTACTTGAAATTTTACTGTTTCATTAAAGGCTGAGAACCCAGACATTTCTTTATTAGCCAGTCCACATGCATTTATTAATAAAAGTCTTTAGAACCAGCCTAGAATGATTCCCATTTTATGGCTAGAAAAACTGGATTAGGAATTTATCCTAACTCACAGGCAGTCAGCATCAGCAGAAACAACACCAGGGCTCCGGGATCCTCAGCTCTGGCTGTGGATCAAAGGAGGAATTCACCAGTTCTCTGGAGTAAACTTCTAGGATACAAATTCTGCTGACTATTAAAGGCTATTTAATTCTGAATAACTAAGAGGAACAGATAGGTCGATCTGAGTGATGATGAGCAATTTGATTTCACAGTCAAGAAACATAGGAGTTACACTGTTAAACAAATAGAAATTATTAGCATATCTGCAGCAATGAAATGGCACAGGAAAATCCCTGATTGGGGATTACTTAAATCTGTACCCCACACACTTTACACAACTCAGGCTTTGGTGCCCCTGTCTGTGTGTCAGGACTCAGCAGGACACTCAAATTAAAGCAGTCATGCAACAAGATGCTTTGGGGAAAGGAGTGAAATAAAGAATGATGAAAACTCATTACTGAACCTGGGCAGGAATGTGCCAGATGGCAGCTTCATCAGGACCCGGGAATGCCCAGCAGTTCTGAAGAATGAAGCCCAAGTCCCAACCCTGCAGCTGAGGCTCTCAAAGGACACAAGTGTGACTTTGGTGGGTTAAACCCCACAGTCCCCAGTGCCATTGTCCTGTAATTCAGTTACTTTTCATTGCATCCCAAGGTCAGACTATTCCAGAAGCTTTATTACACACACTCACAAATTCAAAGCACTTTTTCTTCTCTTTTTTTTGGGGGGGTAAAATCTGCATCATGCTTCTACTGTTTTCCTTCTAATCAACTTGTGCTATTTTCAGACAAACTATCAACTGGAATATAGAAATATCTAACAAGTTCAGTAAACTGTAAAGCATTTTCTAGTGGCACGTAGGAAGCTCTATGGCAGGATAGACAGCTGGGCTAAAATAGAATTCTTTTCTGCCTTTCACATCAATTAACTTTAAACAACAATTTTTAGGCTTGACAGATGCTTCCATATGACTCATCTTGATTTCTTAACTGATATTAGGAATCAAACCAGGGAAGCTGATAGTCCAAATACAGTAATTGGTAACTTGGAGATAGATGGTATGAACAAATATCCATTTGGAAATAAGATCAGGCAAACAAATAAAAACAAACTCCTTACTCTTTTGGTCACCTTTAGCAGCTTTCCTCAGGCATCTGCTCCTTTCACCTCAGTAGATTTCTCTATCTATCAATTCTCTCTTTGCTTTAATTCCTATTACCTTGGTTTTGGTGTATTTGAGGCTCTCGGTGCAACCTTCCTCCATCACTCCTCCAAGCAGACACTTGCTGGATTCTTGCTGGTACAAAGCTCAGCTTTAATTAGAATTGGATGAAAAAGCCCACAAAAAAAAAACAAACCCAAGCCACACCACCTGCTTCCACCCTAACACAACTCAGACAAAAAAACTCCCATTTCCCAAAGCCTCATCTATCTCTAAGGCTATTCTTGCTTTTGCTGCCCCAAAAGAACCAATTATAAACCTGACCCCAGACACCTCACAGTTTCCTCTGGTCTACCTCAGCAGACTCACTTTCCAGCCTCATTTGCAGCTGAATTTTCGTGGTTTGCTGGTAGAGGACCAGGAGACAAGACATCACTTAGAAATTTTCATGTCCAGACAGCAGGGCAGATTCTGCTGCTTTTATTCATGCCTCAAGCAAAGGTGGTTTTAGTATTATTATTATTTTTCAACTTTTAAGAGTAAAGAAAAATGTGCTATAATAAAACAGCTAGGCAGCTGTAGGATACAAGTGATTTTGCAAGGAGTTAAAAACGCTGTTAAATTTTAGATCCAGAACTCCACAGAAATTAAGACACAGACACTCCCAAGGTCACCCATCCAGCCACTCTTTTGGCTTGTAGCTTGCTTTGCATTTTGTTTTAATGATTCTTCTGTGGAACTCCTAAACATCAAAAGCACTTTCACTGTGGCATGAGATGAGAATTTTCTTTCCAGAAAGAAAGGCTGTGCCTCTCCTCTATAATCAGCTACTGCAGAGTCAGTTCCTTTCCTTCCCCCCACGGTGTCAGATGGAAACAGATAATGGAAACTCCCTTGAACTTCCCATAGACAAAGTTTATCTGTGGTTACAGTGGTAAGTGACCAGCTCACATTTTTGTGTTAAGGCTTTTCTTGCTTATTTCCTTAGTGTGTTTTCAATAATTCTCTACAATTGGTATTTATTAAGTAGTACATAAATGCACTAAAAGGTTCCAAGGACGTCTAAAGTACATCAGAGATGGCCTAGGCAAGGACAGCTCCAGGCAGCCACACAGGACAGGTTTCCAGCCATCAATTCATCCCAACAAGGCTGCCAGAGGCCAGGTCAGCAACTGCAAAACTCCATGTCTCAACACCATTCAAAATAAAATCCTCTTCCCACAGCAACCATTAGAGTCATTGATGACTTTTCCAGGCGTGGAGAGCGCTGCAAAACCTTCTGCCTGCCCTCCTCCACAGAAGCTCTCCCTGGAGTTTTGCATTTGTGAGTCTTTGGCTCATCGTTAGATCACATGAGAAAAATGCAGAAATCACAACCAAATCCTCATGTGTGCACATGGACAAGGAATTGGTTCAGCTGCATTTCCCTTGTCCTTGCTCCATGCCACAGGACATTTATGAGACAGGAAAATCCAGATATCTTTACTGTCATCCAGCACAGGGACTGATGCTGGAAAACAGAGCCAAAGCTGTACTTGGAGATGTCTGGGAACATGCTCATCCTGTAGTTTGAATTTCACTGTTTGTACATGGATTCTCCATCTCCTCCTCCTCCTCCTTCCTCACGTTGATTATCTAACCAGTCACCATTCCACAGCTCAGAAGACAAACGCTGCTACCTCCTTATGACCCCTGGTCTTATAAATGCGAGGATGAAGAACCAAAAATCCCAACGCAGCTGTAATTTTCTACACATTAGCAATGATGTGGCAATTCTGAATCACAAACATCATGGTACTGAAGGATGCCCAGGAAGATTCAGGAAAGCTAAAAATGATGCATTCACTCCAAACTCCTTCCTCACAGTTACAACCATGTTATAATCATGAAAAATTAGGTCACTCTGGCCTTTCCCCAGTATGACTCTTGAATAGATGGGTTTAATTCATGTTCAGTATATTGCAGGTGGAGAACAAAAAATGTTTTAGAGCCTTTTCAAGGCAGCTATTGCTCATTAATCCAGGTTCTTTCAACAACTGTCCCAGTGAATACAGCACAAAGCAAGTGACACATACGGTCACTTCATGTTTTGCCAACCCACAAGAAGGAAGAGAAGAAGGTTTCATTTCAGATACAGCAAGAGCTATACAATTGCTGAAGGAATTAAAAATAATTACAAGTTGTTTGCCTGATAATTACCTGTCATTATGTTTTTCTCTAGCATGGAGGGTAGACACAGCAACAAGAAAGAAGAGGAATGATGATGTTTTTTTGGAATAGCAGAGATGCACAGCACGTGGATACAGGGCAATCCTGACTGGTACATACTGGTACAGAGACGGGCAGCTTCCCTGTCCCCTCACAGCACTGAAGGATGATACCACAGGCAACACATTCCATGGAATTCCACCTGATTCCATCCTCAGCTTCAGCACAGAGTCATCACGCCCCCTCAGCCATGCAATCTTCCTAGGCCTTAGTTTTTCCCTTCGTAAAAATGGGATAATAATTGCTCGCTAAATAGGACATTTATGAAGATGGACTCATTAGTTTGCCTTGGAAAGGAGTCCCACAGAAAAAAAAAGCAAAAATTAGATAAATCAACATCTGTCACGCAGCACGCAAGCGAGCAGCCTCACAGATTGCCACATGCTGGGATGTTTCCCTGACTCCCGTTTTCCATCCATCACAGTGCAGAGAAATAATTGAGATCTGGAAGCTATCCCTTAAGGAGATATTTATCTGCCATTAAAGTGCAGAATAGCTCACTTGAAGTTAATAAACTGGGAACTTCCGAGCGTTTATGAGCGGCAGCGTGAACTTCTGACAGAAAGAGCTCCTTGCAAAGATGAGGACATAACTCCAAAGCTGCAGGAGAAACCAGAGGACTTCTGCATTTCAAAAATATTCATAAAAAACAGGAACAGAACAGACCTAAGCAACTGTACCAACAGTTTGCAGCTGTGACTTTGGAGGCCACTGATGGACTCAATGATCCGCTTTGGTGGGCGACATAATGAAATTAAATTGGTTTAGAACTGCACGAGAAAGGGAAGGGGTAGCACATACCCACCTGCACGTTAGGATGAGGAATTTCTGTGGTAGTTACCTGTCAAACTGTGCAGACAAACAACACTGCTTCAGCAAATCAAGTATCCTCTCTGCTGCTGAGGTTACAGGGGCTAAGAACACTTTAATTTAGAAAGAAGCATGCAAACCAGAAAGGATCAGTAGGGGACATCTAGAACTGCACACAAGAGAAAAAGGTAGAGAATCCCTGTTTTCAAACCAGTTCTACCACTAACCCTTTACTACTACACGCACAGGGCTTAATTAACATCTCTACAACTTTGCCATATTGCCTGCTCCATAAATGCTGTCATTATTACAATTGTAATTATGACCAATCTTCATCCACAATACAATTTTAAGGACAACAGTGGAGGTGCTATAATGAAAGGGTCCTGCTGAGAACCTGACCAGCTCCGTGCTGTGGGGCTGTACGAGGTACCTGCAGGGGTGCCCCCAGTGCTTTCCCTGCTCTCCTTAGACACGAGCTGCCAAAGCTCTTGGCTTAGCAGCCCGTCCTCTTCTGCCCTTCCTTGACTGGACTCTGTGCACATGCAGCAGCAGAGGAAACTCTGCTTCGTTTCACTGTTGGGGAACGACTGTGAATTGCCAGAGGAGAAAGCAGGAACAGAAACAGCTTCACCCCTTCTGTCACTAAATCCATGTAGCTGAGCAGAAAATACAGTAGCCAGCTCTCATGGGGGGGATTTCCTTCTGTGGTTGTAATGGCTGTTAGACCACCCCCGGCCCGTTTTCAGCTAACACAGACCTGTTCACACTACACTTTTTATTAATTCAATTTAGTTTTACATTGAGATACTGTGAAAAAAGCGCTGTTGAGGAAAGCAGGTTCATTCATTTAACGAATACATTACTGACCCAAGAATCCTTCTAGAGATAATACAGCTCCCACATTTCAAAAAAAAATAATAGATAATAAAATACTTACAGTAAAAGCTTGTCCTCTTTTCTGCGTTAAAAAGAAAAGTGTCTCCCACTAGCTTCTGACAGCATGTGCAAGCCAGACTGAAAACTCAAGGCTTGAGTGCTTCCCTGAGAGGAAAACCACATTGCAGAGAGACAGAGAGAGCTGCTTGAGAAATGATTCACACACGGAAGAGAGCTGGCTCCACCGGCGCCTCGGCGTTCAGCACACACACACAGGCACTCGCTTACTCAGGGGAATGACAAACATTATATTTTCATCAAAGCAAGGAGGATTTATGCAGGAAAGCAATTTGTAGCCTACGTCCAAAACACTGAGATGCTTCAATCCTTAAAGCAGATGAAGAGTTTCTTTCAAGGTCCCATCATCTCCAGCTGCAGGGCTGGGCACTGGGCAGAGCAAAATCCCCAGACTGGTCTGGGTGATCCAATCAAGCAAAAACACCCAGCACATACCACGGAGAAAGGGCGAGGAGGTGGCACAGAAAAAAGGCATTTTCAGAGGAAAACACAGAAGCAGCTTTCAGAAGCTTTTATATTCCACAGTAACACGTCCCCCAGAGTGCTGGCAATCACGGCCAGGACACCTTATGACATTTCCCTTGCCTCCATCATTGCTTCAACAAAGTGGAAAAGTGGGTGTAGGGAAGGAAGATGCACTAAGACAGAAGGTTTTACAAAACACCAGAATCAGTCCTGAGTGACTCGAGCTGCCCAGGAAGGGTCCATCTGTTCATTACTTAGAAGAGAGCAAATAAAGGACAAGAGCGAACAAACGCTTGAGAACGTCCCTTTTTCTTAAGATTTTGGAAAAGAATTTCATGTTTGAAAACAGGAAGAAAAAGGCCAGAGGTTTTACAGAGTTAAAGCAAGCAAAGATAGTACGACGTTGAAGGAGACGGAGGGGATGCAAAGCCATGAAATCCAAATTTCAGAGAACAAACGTGTTTAAAACAGGGCTTTTGGTCCAATTCTGTCTAGAGAGGGTGTGATCACCCTCTGGTGTCTCTGACTGACCAAAGACATTCAGACCATGACTACAGATGGGGAATTCTCCCTCCCAGCAGTGGGAACCTGGTATATGAGTGATGTTGATACTACAGTAGGAGTTTCTAGTAGAGAAATAGGGAAGATTTTTAATATTTGAAAAATGTTGCTGGATCTGAATAGTCCAACCTTATTGCACCCGCCTTACTCCAGGTGCCAAAAGGGGCCTGAAGGAAGCTGATGTTATGCCAAGAGTAAATTTATGTTTCAGTTCAGTGTTGGCACCACTACTGTTACCACAGAGCAACCAAACCTTAAAAACAGATTGAGTGCAAGCCAAATTTCCTCTGAAGATTATGGATTTGTGATCCAGCTTTCTGATATTCTTATGAGTAATGAACTCTTGCCTTATCTTAAAATGCCAGAACAAGACAAAAGAGCACACCATGACTTATTTAGCACACGATAAAGCTCTGTGTTTGGCAGGGCTCAAGCAGACATCATTAGTTTAAAGTCCCTACACCTTCAGTCAGGTGCTATTCCAACTTTGCCAACATCCACAAAGCACCAATCCTTCTGTCCAGCCCACTTGGACAGTTGCTTCAATATCCAAGGACAGGCTGTGTGACCACTGGTAGAACTTACCCATTCTGTATTTTTCCACATTTAGAGTTCTTGAGATTATTCACAGCTCAGATAAGGAGGAAGTTCTTGAAGATACATGATGTGAATGCAGTGTTCCTCCTCCCAGAGGAAGTGACCCCCCACATGATGCATGCACAGGCAATGAGGTCACTGAGGTACCCAGGGGAGGGACTGCAGCTCACTCCTCCTGCTCTGATCATGGAGCACCTTCTAAACTGAACAGATGCAGCTCAAAAATACCAGCTCAGGGCAAACAGCTGCAGGAGCCTGGAGCCTGAGCTCACAAATGAGAGGGACATCAGGTGCAGACACCTTGCTGAGAAGCTTCTTTGTCTGAAGAAACCAAACCCTTTCTGGACTGCAGCGTGCTGCCCCTCTGCCATTGCTGGTGAGTTTGTTTGGGCTCAGAGGGACAGCAATGTTGGCAGCTTGATAGGTTTTCCTGTCCTTCAGCCAAGAGAAATAAAGAACTGAAATGAGGGAGTGGGGAGACAAGATGAGCTACTGTATTGCACTCTCAAATATCTCTGGGATACGTTTGATAAATATAACTTGACCGAAACCTAAAAATGAAATGCTTGGCTGTAAGGAGACAGTCACAACATTTACATACTTCAGCTTGGGTAGACAGCCTGGAATAGTGGTGGAGAATTTCCCCAAAACCCAACAAGACCAGACAGTATATTTGCTTATTTAGAGGTTTTCTGGTAGCACTTATGGCTATAATTATCTGATCTCTTTACTTAGATCAGAGAATTATTCAGAATAAAACCTTCTGAATTGATAAATTGCCTTTCTGTTTAATGAAAAAACAGCCCAGAAACAAACAGCTAAAATGAGTTGGCCAGGCTCAAAGAAAGCCAGGGCCTTAACCATAATTACTTTCACACAGCCAGGGTGAGGAAACAATTTCAAGTAGCAATATAAACTTTTTTCAAGTATCTGCCAGGTTCTCACCCAGCTGGTAAAATTGGTTGACAGACAAAATAACAGTGAACATATTGCCTGCATTCTGCTCCATGCGCTTGCTCCCACAACTTCCCAGCAAGGTATGAGAGAAGAAGATCAAACCTGACCATTAATACACCTTTAAAATACTGCATTTGAGGAATTTAAAGGCTTTATGTTGCAAACTGCATTAATGGTACAATTCCACAAGAGCAAATATGGATGAGAACTTAATGAAATGGGCAAAGCGCAGAATTTTGAGAGGCACAGCTCATTTGAGAAGCAAATGCATCATGTGGAAACAAAGGCTCACACAAGGAACAAGGTTTAAAATATCTTTGCATTTACAGATATTTATGCCATATTTAACTGCTTTTGTGCATGAAACAATCTTAATTACAAAGGAGAGAAATTCCATAAACAAGGCTATTATGTCAATAACAATGTCTTTTTCAAGCAAGTCTCTAATTCAGCTGTAAGGCTTGGGACATTGCTGTCTGCAGTTACAAAACCAAAAGTAATTACAAAGGCAAGCCTGCATCAGACAGTGGCTATTAGTGGAGTCAGGCCATGGCTTTGGGACAGCATTTACTCTGTGCTTTCGGACATAACTGATACAGACTTCTTTATTTTCTCAGTTGCAGGGCAGATGTCAGGAAGTTCACGCCGCTGGTGGACGTTTGCAGAGTGAATCACGGGGCACCACTTTCCAGTTTGACAAAAACAACTGCTGCTCAGCCAACAAGATGCTGCTGGTCGAATGGGTGGATGGAACTCCTGCAGCTGCTGCCAAAAAGGCTCCACCAGCACAAGCAAGCTGTGTGTGCTGGCTTGGAGAACTGGGATTTATTTCTCCTTCCCTGTTCTTAAGAGGCCGCTCGCAGTTTCATGTTCCCACTCAACACCTGAGGGGCCCAGCCTGTGGCTGCCAGCTTTGACCTGCAACTGGAGGAAATGCTTGTTGCTGGAAGAGACTGGAATAATTAAATTTGGGGGGGGAAAAGGCAGATAATGTTTTATGGAACATGGAGTGCTACAAGAGACAAGAAAAACAGCTTCCTCTGGTGCCTATTGCCAAAATTTCAGAAGACCAGACAACAACTTGAGAATTTCCAAGGGAACAGCCACTGAGTCAGTCAAAAATAGAATTAGGAAACTGCCTGTTTCAAAAGTAAGAGTCTGTAAGATGTGCCAGCATTTTTCTGTATTTCTGTCATTTCCAAGTAGAACACTCAAGAGTTAACACACATTTATCTACCAAAAAAAAAAAAAAAAAGGAAAAAAGCCAACCCAAAAAAAAAGGCAAAATGAGAAAGGAAATCTACATAGCAAAGGAATGCTCATCATATTTCGTACACTTAAAATAAAAATCACTGATCACTTCTGCACATATTTATGCAAAGTTTATTATTCTTTGCAATTTTCAAATATCTCTACTTCCTTAGGCATCATGAACAAACCAAGGACAGCTTTCCTGCGGTCACTCTGCTATTCAAAATGTGGCTAAATCTAAACATGCAAAAAAGGCAATACTCAGTGCTCTTCCCTGAAAGAGGAAGATAAGATTTATACTCTTCTTTTTCACTAACTGATTTTTAAAAATTTCAATGATTAGAAGAAAGACTTCAGGGAAAGGGAGTAACTTTCTATTTTATTATTCCTCGCTGTTAGTTTTCTGATATATAGGTTATAATGTGGCACTCATTAACAATTCATAGAGAATTACCATATTCAAGTAGCACAGCAAGTTCTTACGACCTACCCAGGCAAAATACTGCACAACCCTACTTGCTCCCTTTACTTATTGTCCCAGAGGGATCTCATACTGGAGAAGCTGGCATTTTATCACCTAACGGGAAAGGAATCCCAACAGCTTAGAAACTCCAAGGAGCCCCGAACAGGAAAACGTTCCATGAAATCACTGACAACGCAGAGCTGCACAGCAAAATTAAGCACTGGAGAGGATGTGTGCTGGAGGCTGCCTTGGAATTAAAAACCCCAACGGGATCCTGGAGCAACGTCCCACTGCTTTGAACTTCTTGGTGCATTTCAGGGGGATGCAAATGAGAGACCTGAGGTATCGGCTTTGTTTCCGAGCGATTCACGCTGGAAGTGCCGACAGCTGGAACGGGAGCGGAGCTGTGGGATCTGCCCAGACCCACAGGGAGCATCCCAGGGAGCCCAGCAGCAACCAAACCAGGGCAAATTCACAGAGGGAACTCAGGAAGCAGGAGGAGTTCAAGCCCCAGGAGAGGAACGAGCCCTCTGACGCAGATGAGGATTTCAGAGAAAAGGCTCTTGGCAAGGTTTGATGCCCCGCAAAGCAATGCCTTGGAGTCCCCACCTCGTGTTTCCTCTCTGCATCTTTTACGGATGCTTGATCAGAATCAGTTGATCATTGCAGTCGCTTAATAACTCATCTGTTTTACAGGTCAGCAAATGAAAGCACCTGAATTACTGACCAAATGTCACAAGTTAGCAAGGGTCTACAGTGCCCATTGACTTTAACTGCCATATAAATCAGCAGTTATGACAGACATGCACATTGTGATACAAAGGCACCCCGAAACTCAGCATAGAAATTTGGCTCTGATGATGTAATCGAATCCAGAAAAAAAGGGAGAATCTAAATTAAAGTTCAACAATTCCTTTCTTCTAGACAGCATGTATGAACAAACATGTTTGCTACTGCTTAAACTTTTAAATCAGCTTAGCAGGCTTGAGAAATTGAACCATGCAGCTGAAATTTGAAGTGCCCAAACACTGAGATCCTCCCAGCATTAACCACAATGCTACAGAAGAACCATTAAGAAACAAGTAGTGGTATAATGCAGGCAAATTCCATTCTGAGACCCAGGTTCCGCTTTCAAGACTTCTCAGGAAATTATTTCCTTGGATCTCTTGCTTGGTGACCATAATCACTACAGATTTTAAACCCTCGGTGCAAATCTGGCACTCAAGAAACCTGATAACTAAAATGAGTTATAAGCATCTTTAAGCTCAGCAAAAAAGACCTTGGTATGTGGCTCACGTTGCCTACGAGGCAGGTAAGGACAAATACCAACACTTCACCAGCATGAGCTCATCCTGCAGGCACGATCTTCCCATCAAACGTGCTCAGTGCCACTCGTGCTGGCTCTGCTGTGCCAGCTGTCCCCACACACACGGAACGTGGATGCAAATTGCTCCTCTCCTCAAGGTCTTGTTTTCTCCTGCAGCACAGCCACACCAAATGGGTCATTGCCAGAGCAGAAGCCTCCTTTACCGAAGCAGGAGGCACAGGCAACAAAGTGGGAAAGCAGCAGGAATAGGTGCTCAGCTTTCCATGTGTCTATAAAAGCAAGTGATAATTTAAAATCTCCAGCAGCTATTAAAGTAGGAGGGCAATGAAGCAAGAGAGCAGATTGCGTGGAAAGGAAGAAGTGCCCTATGGAGTTTGTGACCTGTTTACCATAAGTAAATAAATAAATGAAAGCAAAGCAACCCCCTGAGGTGACAGAGTTTACATGAGGGACATTAGTGACTGTTATGTGGAAGCCTGTTGAAACAACTGTCATTGCTGAGCAAAGGATGGACTGGCCACACAACAGGAACTTGGGAAAGAAAGCAGATGTGAGAGAAGGGAAGAGGAAGATTTGGAAGTCAGGACAGCAGGCAAGTCACTCTGAGTATTGCTCACTAACACCACTGCCCTGGTACACAGCAGCTGAAGGCTGAGAGATAAAAGAAGGAGCAGTTTGAGAAAACCAAGAAAGAAGAAAACACACAAGCCAGTTCAATTCTTTCTACTCCACACTGGATCACTCATCAACTCTGCCTGCTCCTGTGGCAGGTGGAATATCACAAGTTTGCATCCTTCACTAGGGTTAATTAGTTCTCTTGCTGACAGTACTGAAAGAAAGGCCAAGTGTTGGCTCAGTCAGGGGGAGTGACATCTTCCCACTCCTGCAGGAGCCTGCTGCCCAAGGGAAGCCTGGGCTCTCCCTGCCTGTGTAACTGTCCTCTATTCCCTGATCTGAGGACAGGCTCCAGACTCAATCTTATTCCTTTCAGTTCCACTAACATCCACTGCTATTAAAAGTCAGAAATACGTTATTTTGTCCTCTTTGATCTCATTCAAACCGTGAAAACAACAGCCTAAGCATTTTGCCCTGCCGTATCTCGGGGAGCTGGAAACCTTTTACCAGCAAGAAACTCTCGCAGCAGTTACCATGGTGACACTGGTAATAGATATTTAAAGGCAGCTCACTCATAATCACATCTATTAGATATCAGGAGGCTTTAGTAAGAGAGGCACAAAAAGCTTGAAACCAGGGAGCCAAGCAGGCTTGGTGATGGTATAAGAAATTTATGGGGAGGGACCTGCTTATCCCATCATTTAGCTGGACACAAAGGGCGGCTGTTCAAATGTGGAATGGCACTGAAGCTTGCAGAATAAACTATTTTTAGTTGGTCATTTCAAAATCGGTTCTGAAAGCCTCATTTCAATAGTGGTACTTCAATAAATCCTTTCAGAGTGGTCATTGCCAGAAATATAATAAATATCTGTGCCACAGCTCCATCCCCCCTTAGAACCAGGCTGCTGGGAATCTCCTGGTCAATGGAGGCTTGAATCTGGATAAAGCTCTCTGGGTGGAAGAGGTATGTTTGGTTATATAAATGTCAAATAATTTGTTTCTTTAGGTTCTAGTCCACAGCTTTCCAATCCACTGGAACACAATCAAGACAATCTGCATAATCAGATCTCCACATAGGGAGCCACTTCACCAGGTTGGCTAAGCCTGTGTAAGAGTCATCAAAGTGAGACTTCCTTTCTCTTTTTGCTGCATATTTCCATGACAACTTTCCTGCAGTATCAACTTCTTTATACTGGAAAGGTCTCTCAAAGAGAATTTAGGCTTCTATAGCAACAGCTGAAAGCCCTGGGAGATGATGATGCCTGAAACTTTACCCAGATCTTTTTTTAGACCACACAAGTGTGTTTCAAATTCAATAGGTGAAAACAAAAATATGCGTAATATTGGGCAAACTGAAGAGGAGAAGGAGAACCTTGCTGAAGTGGAACAAACACAAAGAAACCACCTTCCTTTCAGAAGGGGTGCAGACTGTGAGATCTAAAACGTTAGGGAGAGCAGACGGGATCAAACACTCATCTTGAAAAGCCACATCCTGTTCCTTCTGTCTGAGTTACAGAGCACAGTCACAAGGAACAAGTCTGCTGATCCTAAAAAGAGGTTTTAGTCAAAGATCTCTCTCTGCAGTCTATTTTATATTGACCTAAAGCAAAAAAAAAAATTGAAAAATCAGTGAGTCAGGATGCCTTTTGAGTTTTAACTCCAATCTACCTGCCACCTACCTATAATGTAACCTTTTTCTTAGTACTTTAGCTGTTTGCCATGGTAGTGACAGTATTCTCCAACATTGAAAGCTACTTTAGAAGAAAAAAAAACCAAACAACTGCACTCTCAAACAAATAAGTTTGTTAAACCCAAAAGCCAAGGAAAGTACAGAAGCTGAAGCAGCTCTCCTTCACTGAGTTTAGGTCTATTTCACAAAGCACTTCACTTCTCTAGAGTGCTTTCAAACCTAAAGTATTTTAAAGGAAAAAAAGACAAAACACTGCGTTCACAAGCTCGGTGAGAAGTAGGAAAGGATCACATTTAATGTATAGATGAGAATAGCGTGGAAACAAAGCCCAGCACCTTTCCTTTTGCAGCCACTGGAAACCTCTTTGTACACAACAGGTGAGATCAGCAGTGTGAGCGCCTGCAAAGCAGCCACCCTTTCTTCTGCTCGAGGTAATTAAAAGCTTTTCCTTTTTTCATTAAAATACCCACTAATTTATCTCGTCTTCTTCTCATTAACCCCCAACATCATGGCAGTTCTGATAAGGGAAAAAAAAAAGGTGGGAATGAATGAAAAAGAATGGATTTGATCTAATTCTTGCTGACTTGCACCCTCAGCTACTTCCTGCCCAGTTGGATAACTTCAGAAAAGGCTCTGGAACTGGCAGTTTGACAAAACAAAGTTGAGGACTGTGAAAACTTATTTTAATTTTTTAATACCACTGCTAAAGCCTCTTCAAAACCAGGGAACCCTACAACCAAGACAACATGCAAAACCAGGATTTCTGACAAACCCCTACATTATTTCCAAGATTTACCCTGTCTGGAGAATACTGAAGTGTGGGAGTCACTGAGTCACCGCAAAGGTCAAGCGAAACGCAATTATTCAGTGCTGCCCTCTGCTGAAACAGACACCGAGCTCCTTGGAGCAGCACAGAAGCTCGGGATCATCTGCACCCGCCGCTGCCGTCACACTCACCCGAATTCAAAATGTTTCATTTCATGGGACTAGGCAAGGTTAAAAATAACCTCAGCTCTTGCACTGGACTGAAGAGCTCCAGGATAAAAGAGTGGCTTCAGGGACAGCAGGCAGGGACTGGAGAAGGAAGAGGGTCGGATGGATGGGCTGCACACCCTGCAGTCACGGAGGTTCACAGGCTCGTGAAAAAGAAGCGGCTGAAAGTTTCATTTGGACGACTTGTTTATCAAAGATGTGTTGAACTCTCATGTTCCCTCTCAAATCCTTAATCCTCCATCTGATTTCACCCACACGAAAAATCTGTTCAGGCAGATGAGATTATTCAAATACTCAGGCACAAGAATCTGGTCGTATGGAGAACACGGAACAGCGTGAATGGGAAAAGGAGAAAACTATTCAATATCTAAGGGGAGGAAATAACTTATATATATGACATATATATATACATGATCATGCTAACATCTATAAATAAGCTATATTTTATATACACCAAATATATAAGGTATATTTTATGTAATCATATTTACAAAACATTTAAAAAAATATTTTATTTACAAGCAAACAGTAACCCAGCATTTTCTCCCAAACTCAGGAAAAAGGGAAACAAAGTCAAAGCAATATTTCAGCTCTACATATAAACGCTCACTGCTGAAATTCCCAATGCAACACATACGGGGTTTTTTCCCTTTAGGCCTTTGGAAATTAGGCTTTGCTCCGTGACTTTAAGATCAGCCCAGCAAGGTTATTTTGGATCAAGGAGAAGATTGAAATCTTAAGTTCAGGGTTCCTTAGGGAGATCATCCTGCCAGCAACCTCCCCTACCTTGTAAAGGTCCTGCTGTAGTAGATTTAAATGATGTGCTCTTTCATGGGTTTTGACCTTAAAAAAAAGGGGGGGGGAAAACCAACTCTAAACCCCCAAAAAACAATTTCAAAAACCCCAAGGACATAAAAAAGAGGGGATAGCAGCAGGCAGGTGGGCCCCGCTGGTGCAGCCAGTAGAGGGCAGTGGGATTTAGAGGAAAGTTGTTGAACTTCGTCTAATGATGTGTTTGAAGTGATAAAACCATCCATTTAAATAGTTATTTTAACCTATCTGCACTAAGACATAAGGAGGACAGAGAGCAAAGGACAAAAGTAGGAAAGAAAATTTATTACTTTGGGACCTCTAAGAAGTTGTGTTTCAGGATATTGGGAAGATTTCATACCAATGCATCATTTATTTAATTTTTGAAGTGATGTTCAATTATTGAAATACAGTAATTCCATGCATCCTATTGAAACCAACACGGCTGTTTCTCGCGGGTTTAAAAACCTATGGGAACTTAAAATTAAGATAGAAAAATATCAAATAAGAAGAGAGGCACCTTTAAGGCAGACTTATTGTCACTTGTGAAGATAAAAACTGGTTACAGTCCACAAGAACAAGAAAGTAAAACAGGTGAAGAAAAACGCAACACAAGCAGGGAATGTTGATTTTTAATGCGCACTGCACCTTGTTTACCAAAGGGAAAAGCAACATTTCCCCACCTTACCACCAAACACAACGATCTTCCCAGAGCCAAGCTTCCCGCACGATTTGACACGAGCCAAGTTTGCATTTCGCGAGGGAAAAAAACTAATTGCGGGTATTGGCAGAGCCCTTCTGAAGCCACACACGTCCTGAAGCAACACTGCCGCTCTCTCCACGCCAGAGGAGACCGAGCTCTCCCCGGGGATGCCCCGGTGTGCCCGCCCGGCCCGCGGCACAGCGGGGACCCCTCTCCCAGGCTCCCGTGCCCGGCGCTGTCCAGCCCCGCCGCAGCTGCGGGCACGACCCGCCCGCCCGGGCTCCCGNGCCCTCAGAGCCCCGCGGGGGCCGCGGCTGCCGGGCTCGGCTCCGGCGGGACGGTGCGGGCACGGGCAGCGCTCGCCCGCCCGCCCCGTGCGGGACCTGTTGCCCTCAGACACCGGCGCCGGGCCGGAGTGAGCCGTGGGAAGGATGAGGGGACACGGCGGCGACACCGCGACACCTCGGAGCTTCCCGCCCCCCTCCCCGCCCCTCACCCAGGGCCCAGGGAATCGGTCCCGCACTGCGGCACCTCAGCGCTCCCTCAGCACGGGGATGCCCCGCGCGAGGCTGCCGGTTCTTCCCCAGCCCAGCCGGTCCCCCCGCGCTGCCCTCGGCTCCCCGCGCTCACCCGCAGCCGCTGCCGCCGNTGCCGCCGCGCTCGGGGATGCTCCGCAGCCAGAGCTCTCACCTCACCTGCCCCGGCCGCACCGGCCGCCAGGGGGCTGGCGTGCGGCACGCCGGATAGTGTAGTCGCCTGTCTGCCCGGGACTGCCAATCCACGCGGCACGCCGCGGAGCATGCCAGGAGTGGTAGTTCTTCCCGAAGGCGCCGCCGCCGGGTAAGCTGGGAGATGTAGTCACAGCTCGGCGGAGCGCGCCCGGCGTCTCCCTGCCGCGGAACTACAACTCCCGCGCGCCCCCGCCGCGGCGGCTCGAGCGGGCCCGGACGCGGCGCCGAGCGCCCGTGGGTGTGCAAGCCCGTCATGGCGGCCCCGCCGCCCTCAGCACCGGGAGAGCCGGCTCCGCCGCCGCCGCCGCTGCAGTACAGCCTCCTGCTGCAGCACCTCGTGGGCGACAAGCGGCAGCCCCGCGTCTGGGATCCCGCCGCCCTCGGCGGCATCCCCTGCCCGCCCAAGAGCGAGGAGCAGAAGATGGTGGAGCGGGTCATGGAGAGTTGCCCCTTCAAGGCGGCGCTGGCTTGCGTGGGAGGTGCGGCGGCTGGAAGGACGGGGCAGGCAGCTGAGGGGTGGTTCGGGGGTCACTGTGGCGTCGGGAAGGGGGCGGGTGGAGAAGAGGCTGGATCCCCTGTGTTTGATTTTCTTCCAGCCTCCTCCGGTGCCTGTCACATGTCCCAGGGAGGGATCTCTGTCTGCCTTCCTTGGAGAGGCACAGGTGCTCACGGCCTCTCCTCAGCACAGCACAGGCTGTCACAAGTGCCCAGAGATTCCTGCCCCTGTCACAGTGCAGCGCTCACAGACAGCGCGAGCAGAGCCGCTTCATTGCCTGCAGGGAATGTGCTGCTCCGATCCAGCCACGTTCATTTCATACTGTTTGTCTTTCACAGGATTTGTTCTGGGAGGTGCGTTTGGTATCTTCACGGCTGGCATCGACACCAACGTGGGGTTCGATCCCAAGGATCCCTATCGCACGCCCACGGCCAAAGAGGTGCTCAAGGACATGGGGCAGCGAGGCATCTCCTACGCCAAGAACTTTGCCATTGTGGGTGCCATGTTCTCCTGCACGGAATGCGTGGTCGAATCTGTGAGTAAGAACCTCTCAACCATTAAGAAATGTTTTCTTGTACTCTTTAAAAAGCTTTTACTAGATCCAAATAAGTACATATATCCTCTTTGCAACAGGGCAGTGGGATAGGCTGCTTTGTTTTGTCTTGGCCAGCAAAGCTTTTCAGTTTTGAGATCTGTCTTCAGAGCTGCTGTGTTCTCTGACAGAGTGAAGAACTCTTTTGTAAGAGTAAAGTCCTTTTCAGTGTAAGTCCTGAATGTGTTGGCAAGCATAGGCATTACTTTTTTAAACCCTAGCTACAAGTGCTTGTGTAAGATATCAAACTGTGAGTTGCAACATGGTAGTTTGAGTGTCTAAAAATTCCAAATGCAGAAAGGGATCATTTGATGAAAGTTCTTGAGTAACAGGCCAGTTTTCATCTGGCCCCTACAGCCAGAAATGACCTTGTGCAGCTCAGTGGTAAATCTATCATCTGCTTTTTTAAATAGGAAAATTACCCTGTTATGAATTTGAGTCTTGCCTTTTAATTGGAAGGCACAATTACTTCTTGACTCATTTAGAAGAAAAGTGTATCTGCTTGCACAATGGAGCAGAACAAAGAGATCCCTGCTCTGGTGAAAATCCAGCGTGTCCTGGCTATGGAAATAGTGCATCTTTGTCAGCAGGTGCTGTGACTCTCACCTGTGCCAAGGACCAGCTGCATGGCCAGGCTCAGGGCTTCTCTCATGTCGTTATTGCACTTTTAAACTCAGTGTTCTGGGGGCTGTGCTGGCTCGCCTGAGGATCCTTCCCACAGCACTGCATTGCACCACATGGTTTTGTCTTACCTCTCCCACTTACCTGCTCCTTCCTCCCTTCCCAGCCCTGCAAGTTTGGGAGCGCAGGGCCATCTGCTGAGAGCAGAGGGAAGAACATCCTCAGCTGAGAAGGGGATGGAAGGTCGTTTAATCTTTCTTGCTGTCAGCACAGATACTGAGTCCTTATTCCATATTTACTTGTTGACTGTGATTTCCGATTGCACAGTATCGTGGGAAGTCAGACTGGAAGAACAGCGTTATCAGTGGCTGCATCACGGGAGGAGCCATCGGCTTCAGAGGTTGGTGGTGCCTGCTGGGAACTGTTTCTGTGATAACTGTGATAAGGTTTGAATTTGGTTGTGCAGCACACGCTGTTCTTAGAGGAACACACGCTACAAACCTCTTCGCATGGGGCTGTGGTGAATGTGAGAGCGTGCTCCAGACTGGCAGAACTGCACCCTCGTTTTCCTGTCAGCTCCAAGGATGAGTGTGGATAAGGAAGGGTTGGTCATACAGGACAGTGAGATTGGAGGAAAATCAGCAAAATTCACTTGAAAGGAAAATCAAGAGATGGTGGTGGCTGTCCACACTCTTCCGTGGTGTCACGGGGAGAGAGCCAAAAATACAGAGCAACTCAGAAGCTCTTGTGTTAACAGAGCTCTGCACATCTGCTCTTCACTGTCTCTGCTATTCTCCTTTGAAATTGGAACTAAAGAACTCTACTCTCTTCTTTTGTACCATGTGTAAAGTGCTTTTCTCCTTTCTCACATATCAATTCAAACAGACAATTCTACTTACATGTGAAAGAGAAGGAGCTCTGGGGTTTTAGTCCAGCAGCACTAGTGGGGACCCGGCTTTAGTGGTAACAACATCCCCAACTTGGGAAAATCCCCAAGTAGGAGAGAGCTGCTCTGCTCATCAGAAACATCAAAATTCTCTCACCTCTCCTTAAGAAAAAAACCTGTCCGTGGAGCATAAAAGAAAAGAAAGCTCTTGAAAGTGCATCTAATTGAGCTTGTTAAGTTGTGTCTGTCCTCAACCTAATCCACTTAGGGTTGTCAGAGCAGTGGCTGCTCTTCCTGTCCCTCCCTAGTCCCACCAAGCCACTTGCAGGGCTCAGATCAGAGCACACTGAAATCAGCAGTGGCCACTGGAGGCTTCTCTCTTGTCCCCTGGGTGAGCCTGAGGACGCAGCACCCAGAGAGCAAATCCTGCTGGCCCCGTCGGTGGTCGTACATCAGGCAGTGGCAGTGCCAGTGTTCCCTGGGAGGGCACTGCCAGGTTCCTGCCAGTGTGAGCTCTTTGAGCCAGCACGATTTACTGGGAAAAAAATATTTTTCCTGCTCTGTCTCATTGTTTCCCACCCTTGCCTTGCAGCTGGGTTGAAGGCCGGGGTGATCGGCTGCGGAGGGTTCGCCGCTTTCTCCGCTGCAGTCGATTACTACCTCCGCTAACAGCCGGGTCCCTCGGGAGCAATATTCCCTGTTCCAGTGCTGCTGCTGGGAGCCTGCATCACGGCACAACCATCAGGCTTACCTTTCCACTGCCTCTGGAGTCCTGGTCAGGGCGAGTGGGGCGGCGCTGGCCACTTTCTGAATGACTAACAGCAATCTGGCTCCGAGCCCTGGCGAGCTGCTGCAGGCAGGCTTGCGGGAGCACGGGAGGATGGAGCCAGGCACAGAGCAGCATCTCCAGGACGGATCAGCTGACTGTCAGTTTCCAGGAAACACGCCTGGACTCTGAGCTCTTTCGATCCTTTGGGGCTGGTTTTGATTAAATCTGTTGCTAGCATCAAAAGGAGGCAGGAGGACGATCTTAGAAGAGAAATGCACCGATTTAAGTTAGCACATCTTCGAAGGTGCTGTAAGTGTTTTAACAGTCACCAGTTTGCAGCTTGCTACTCTTGTTGGGGAGAGGTAAGATCCTGTGGAGAAATAAGTTTGTTCCAGGCTTTTCTTAAAATACCATCTGAAGACAAACCACCATCTGTACAACTTGTCTTATTTCAAGTACAGAGATGAGCGCCAGATTTCTTTACCATGTTTTAAAGGGAAAAGCAGAAAGGAATCCTTAGCCTTAGAGCTGTGTGGTTACTGGCAGATGAACAAAACAGTTTAAGGGAAAAAAAGAGGTTGTTGCTGATATATAATTCTCTGTAGCCACTTGGCTAGCCTGATTTAACCTCACAGTGGGAGTACAAAAAATCTTGCTACTGCTTTAACTGCCCCAGGCTCACCCCATTAGTTCCAGCAGTTTGATAGTGAGACTTAGAAAGCAGAGTTGTGAGAATAAACTTGTGTTTGAGAGATAACTGGGCATTCACTCAGCACACAGCCTGCTTCCCATCATGTCCCTGTGCCACCTCTGTGCCCCAGTGTCACACAGGGGCAAGTGAAGTGTTATTTCTGCACAACGCTGGTGCTGAAATCAAAATGTTTGTTAGCTCAAGGAGCTGCTGCCTCTTTGATTGGTGTGCCTATCTGCCCTCCTGCTCTTCTAAGCAAGCTCTGTTCTCAGACCTCAGAGGGTCATTTTTAACCTGTGTTGAACTACTCCATGAAGGCAAGCACTCGCTCTCGTGTCTTTGAGGCATGAGTGGGATTTCAGATGCAGTGCACACACCCAATAGGGGTTCTCCCACCCACTTCCCCTCCTTTGCATCCACAGTTTGACATCTCAGAACAGTGACAGCCCTTGTTTACCTGGAAGAGCAGTACTAGCAGTGTGCTTTGGCTGATGGGGTGGTCAGTGGTCAGTTTGGAGGCACATTGGCTCCCATTCCCACATGGAAAGAAGTGGGGAGACAGCACCATGTGATCTCTCAGATGAGGTTTCCAGATCTCCTGATGTCCCTTGCTGTGCCTGTTCAGTATCCTCAGGCCAGAAGCTGTGCAAGTCAGCTGAATTTTAAGCTTGAGTAATTCTAGGCTGATTAAACAGGCTGGCTCCAGACAGTCCAGGTTTTTTTCCTCCAAAATGCAAGGATGTAGCCCAAACCATAAGAAGTCTCTTCAAAGATTGCCTGGCACAATGCCTGTGCTTATACCACTGGCTTGAAGTGCAACTAGGAAGAATTCCACGACAGAAAGAGAGGAAGCTGTGATGCCAAGGTGATCAGTTAGTGCAAACAGCAACACCACAGGGCTTCTTTTGTGCAAATATCGGGGCTTTGCATTTTTATTAACATTTTTTTTCTCCTCACGAGGTTTTACAGCCATTTAAAGTTTATAATCTACAGAAATTGAAACAGAACACAAACAAAAATATATCCTTAACAACTTTTGAAAGTCAAATATTAATTAACAGTTCTATTCTACCTGTAGCTGCAAGAGTCCACCCCTCTCTTTTCTTTCTTGTAGGGTCAAGCAAAAGCCAGTCATGGGGACAGCCACAGCCTGTTGTGCTGGGCTGTGGGGACTGGGCCTCCAGCCACTGTCGTGGGGGGAGATTTGGCTGTACTGAGTCTCCATCTGGGATGACAGTGTCGTGGACAGAGACTTGGACACATGTAACAAATCAGACACACACAGGGGTCCGTTGTGCAGTCGGATCTAAAGCTCGGCCTCCTTACTGGGTCCAGGGCCAAGACAGACGCCTGGTTATTTTCTGCAATGCTGTTTCCCTTCTGTTTAGCTGGTAGTCAAGAGGAGCAGGGTCTGGAGTGTGAGCCCTTTGGAGGGGGACTGAGACCTCCCCTTCTTGGTTGCTTTGCTGGTGCAGGGCTGGCAGGTGCTGCCTTCCCCAGGGAGGTGGCTGAGGACACACCTGATGCATCGGTGGCCGGGCTCTACCTGGAACAGTCCATTGGTTGGGAGGGTAAAGGCAACGCCACTGTGAGGGACACGCTTGGTCACCTCTCATCCATCTCCATGTGGCACAGGAGAGCACAGGGCCAGCGCAGTCGGAGAGGTGGGGGGGCTGCTCCCACAAGAACACGGACTCAGCTCACAGAGCGAAAGGTTTCGTGTCCCAGCAGGTACCAACGCCTACGTGGGAGTGTGGGGGATGCCCGGGGAGCCGGGCACTCGGGCAGCCTGTCCTGCCTTGAGACATGGCTGGCTAACTCCAGCCATCAGCTTGGGAGGGGTCAAGAACTGGCACCACTGACAAACAGACCTGAGCTGGCCGGGCACGGCTAATCCAGCAGCAACCGCTTTGGGAGAAAGGCAGAACGAAGCATTTCTGCCTTCAGTCATGAGGGCCATGCAGGCTTTCCTCCTCCCATCCTTCTGTGCTGGTGCCCAGGCTGGGTGACCATCCAGCTGCTGCAGAGCACTTGCCTCTGGCAGCCAGGCTGCCACCGAGGCGGGGCCACGTGCTGCCACGTGCCCAGTGCAGCAGGGAAGGCCAAGGAGGGAAAAAACCCCTCCTCGTCCCCATGGCCATGGCAGGAATGCTGGTGCCTCAGCAGGCTGTGCCACGGGGTGCATGCAGTGCTCATGGCAGTGCTGGGCTGGCAGGGGCGTGAGTGCCTCACTATGGCAGAGACAGAACTGTACAGCAGGGACCCTGTCCCCACCAAATTTCCACATTGGGGAAATTTGGGACCCCATCAGTGCCAGAGCAGACGTGGGGTCAGTCCATGGTGATGGAAGCAGACCTGCCTGGCTGGCCGTCCCTTCAGCCTGCTATGGATCGAGACCAGCACAGCACCTCTGGCTCCAGCCTTGTGTGAGGGGTTACCCCAGAACGCTACTCGGAGGCGAAACCCAGCAAGGGGAGGAACCGCCACGCCGCACACACACAGGCAAAGCACGGGGCTGGGGCTGCAGAGGGGGCTGGCCTGAAAACACCCAGAAGAGCCGTGGTGGGGAGGAAGCAGCACCCTGCTCCCCCGCTCTCGTGGTCGCAGGTTTGCTCGGGCCGGAGCAGCGTCCAGGCACAGGGTCCAACGTTTGCGCAGGCAGCGAAGCCAAAGCAGAGCCGGTCGTCACCGTCACCGGGGAGGGAGGGAGGGAGGCCCGCGAGCTGCCGGCCTCGGAGCGAGCCGGTGCTGCACATGCAGGCGTGGGCAGGGGAGCTGGGCAGCAAACAGGCACTCGTGGGGCACGGCAGGCTTCAGGCGAGGGGTGCCTGGTAGGAGTGAGCGGGCGGAAAGGAGTCCAGGAGAAAACTAGCCAAGGGGGAAGCCTGTGTCCACAGCCCTTGTCAGTCACTACCTCTTCCGTTGAGCAAATATACATAAAAACAATTCTTGAACACAAGAAGGGACATAAGACACGACTACTTTTACAGAGAGGGCCTGGCACCTGGCGGGACCGGGCCACTGGAACGCAATTGTACAGGAGCTGCAGGCGGCACCGTCCTGGGTCTGGGCTGGTCTCCCTGGGGGGCTGTGATCCAGTCCGTGTCCCCCAGCAGGGAGCCGGAGTGTTTGCAGCTGGTGCCTTGTGCCTGCGGGTTACACGTCCGTGGAGAAGTAAAGTGTGTTGCGTTTCAGTTCGGTGAAGGAGATGGGAGGATGCTGCAAGTAGTAGAGAAGGACCTGGACCTGCAGAAGGCAAATGGGGGGGTGTTACTCCAGAAAGGGAAAGAGCTGCCCCCTCCCAGCTTGTCCCATCCCAGACAGGCAGGTGAACCCCTCCGTTACCCCGCTCTTACCTGGGCCATCACATCATGGGACCAGATGTCGGAGGCCAAGGTGAGGTGCGCCTTGCTCTCCCCCTCTGAGGGTCTCAGCAGTGTTGGCCCGAAGACCGTGGCCAGATTGTGGAGAGACATTTTGTTGATAGGCTCCTTTTCAGCCACCCTGTGGGGTACAGGGAGAGAGGCAGTGTCAGCCCCTAACGCTGTTCAGGCGCGGGGCAGCAATGGGGTGAAGTGGAGGGCTGCTCTCCCTTCCCCCAGCAGCAGCGGAGCACCTCCAGCTTTCCACTGCCTTTTGCAGCCCTCAGAAAAACCCAGGTGCAGGGCAGGGAGCTCTGCCCCCTTCACGGCCTCCGCCGGAGCCGCCGGGCCTGGCCGGGAGCCCCGGGTGTGATGTGGCAGCGACCGAGCCCTCGCTCGCTTCTGAGCTGCGGGGCCTCCGCCCTTCCCGAGCCTGCAGGGTACGGGGAGCTCTGCGCAGCCCGTGCCCCCTGCACCCACTCCCCTCGAGGCTCCCTGCCCCGACAACCCTGTGGGAGCCCTGCCAGCACCGAGGGAACCAGGACCACAACATTGCCATGTTAGGAGGCAGCTGTGCTCCCCGGCACAGGCTGCTCGCTTGAGCCCCGGCCAGGGGAGCAGATGTGGGAACTGGCTGTGCCCGGTTCTCAGGATGGAAATGGATTTTTCCTTCTCCATCCCCCAGCATCAATCACTTTTTCTGTTTGGTTTTAGCCAAACCAGAGGAACAAAAAAAAAAAGCTTCATGATGCAAGTAACATGAGCTGTGAGCCCCAGTCCCAAGCTCTGGCCAGGCTCTGTGTGCTGCTCTGCTGCCCTCCCACAGCCCCGTGCCTTCCACGGGTTTTAGGCCCCCAGAGAGCCCCAGTCCGTGAGTCCCTAGGTTCAGATGCACCTCATGTGGGCCAAGACAAAGCCTGTGAAACCACACACTGCTGCACTCACTCTGGGACAGGTGACACAGGGTGTCACCTGCACCTCTGGGACATGTCCACAGAGCTGCCTATCCCTGCTTCTTGGCCACCCGCTGCTACCAGGTGACAGGGATTGTTTTGCACCTTGTTTTGCAAGGGCTACTGCAGGACTGGTGGGAAGGGACACAGAGCTGTTTTCCTGCTAAGGGGGACACTGCACAGCTCCCAGTTGATTCCTGTCCTGTGCTGAGGCCAGCTGCTCCCTGCAGAGCTCATCCAACCAGCTGCACACCGGCTGCAGCGGCCAAGAGTTCCATGGTTCCAGAGGTCGTGTGCTCCCTGCAGAGCTGACCCGGATCACTGGCCAGGCACGGCTCAGGCCCTGCTGGCACCGTGGCCGGTGGTCCTGGGACACCAGGGGCTGCTCTGGAGGCTCCAGGATGCCCCCAGCATCCTACAGGGCCCAAGGAGAGATGTGGAAAGCCACCACTGACATCAGCTGAAGGGTCTGAACAAGCTGCAGCCTGGCAGGACCCTGGAGAATATGCCAGAGCCCAGAGAGACGGGGCAGGTGGTTCACACCTGGGGCTGTACCCTCTTGGAATGCCTGGGAAAGGACCACTCTGCCTGCCCAACACTGAGCTGCTGTTGCTGGCCCTGGCTGCTGCCCACAGCCCTGCTCTGTACCACCACAGCACCATCTGCCTCCAGTCTGGGATCAGCCTGTAGTTGTGCAGGCGCCCCAAGAATCAAACAGCAGCTCTAACTCTGCTCACGTCCCATCCTGCACCTCCCACCATTAGCCCTTTGATCCAAGCCCCTGAGCCATTACCTTTTCAAGTGCTCCAGCAGGAAGAGGAAGGTGATGAGGTTGGGGTCAGGCAGCGAGCGGAGAAGGTGCATCATGCAGTTCTCCTTGGCAGCAGGATCCGAGAGGGCTGGAGGCAAGGAGGGAGAGGGCTCAGGACAAGGTCTGGTGCAGCAGCAGGACCCACCACAGCCAGGTACCTCCTGGCAGCCAGCGTGTGAGCACTGGGGAGCAGCACCACGAGCCCTGAGCTGGCCTGGAGCTGGCAAGAACAGCCAGGACCGAGTGGGCCGAGCTGGGAAAGACCCTTGGGAGTCTCCCACCCCAGAGCAGGCAACGCCAAACAGAGCCACGTATGTGCATCAACCCCTGCCCATCCCCGAGCCCTTACCGATCCCCTCCATGAAGGCAGGGTAGAGTCTGTCAGTGAGGAGGGGCTCGGGCAGCTCACGGAAGTACAGCTTCAGCGTGCCAGCGATGGCATTGATGTCCATGTCACTCAGCATCACCAGGATGTCCTTGTTATCTGTCCGGAGAGCACCCACATGTGAGGCCTCCTGCCCTCCTTCCCCTCCGGGTCTCCACCCTGTGTGTCAGCCCAGCTATGCAGACAGGCTGCCAGCTGGAGGGCAGGGACAGCACTGCTGGGTTCACAGCCCCGTTAGCCAGGCTGAGGCTGGGAAAAGCCGAGCGGTTCCCGCCTGGCTGGGCAACGGGACGTGGAACGATTTGCAAATGCATCTGCAACGTTTCCCTGACTCAGTGTCTCCCAGGAGCCAGCCAGGAGTGGCGGCAGCTCAGAGGCATCGAGGCACAAACAGGGCTGGGATCTCTGGGTGTTTCTGTCCCTCCTCACCCCCAGCCCCTCCCTGGGCACAGCAGCACATCTGGCACACGTGCAGTGCGATAACCAAACCCTGGGCTTGCAGGGGGTTGGGGGAGGGTCTCGGTGCCTCTGAACCCTCCCATGGGAACATCAAACTCCCCCAGGACACTCACTCGCATCAAAGACAGCTTTCAACGCCTGGATGTCAGTGGCGACTCCGGAGATCCTGTAGATGCCAACCTCCTCGATGCCCCTCTTCTCCACCTCCTCGATGCACTGGCGCACGATGTAAGGCACCTTGGAGCGCTCGCGCCTGGCTCGGGAAGCGGAGCCGTCAGCAAAGATTCCCAGGGGAACCCGCGGCAGCCAGGCCAGCCCTGCGAACCCCGGGCCAGCAGCAGGATGGGCATGCAGGTGGGAAGGATGGGAATGGCAAAGGGAAGGGGCAAGTCCCCAGCAGAGAGCAAAGGGCAAGCTCCCCGGTGCTGGTGGGAGCAAGGGGACACGGAGCAAGGACAGAGCAAGGGGACCCGGTGCAACCCCACACCCACAGAGCAGATCAGCCCCCACAGCCCTGCATTTACTTTGTCACGACGCTGATTTTGACCCCGAAGACACCCGTCTGCTTTTTGGATGGGGTCCTCTTCAGGCTCATGTCCCTGCTTGTGAACTTCATGGAGAACTCCACCTTGATCTGTGGGAGACAGGGAGTGAGTCCTGGCTGGCCTGAAGGCGAGAAGGGGCTGCAGTCACAGCGAGGGGCTGTGGGTCCCCCGGCCCCGCTTACCCCGTTCATCTCAATCACGTCCATGTGCCAGTTTTTCGTCTGCACGGCCTGTGGGTCCAGCTGTGGGGAGAGATTGAACTCTGTGAGTTCTGTGGGGACACAGCCCCACTCCAGCCCCACTGCCATCCCAGCCTGGAGGCCCCCAAAGCCTCTGATCTGCAGATGGTGCAGGGCACAGGACGTGCTTTTCCTGGGCAGCGTGCTGCTCATGACCGGAGGATGGAGAGGTTCCCCTTTGGGATCTGGGGTCCCTCTGGCTGTGCCCTGAAGCCAGATGGGCTCAGCCCCCCTATCCTGCCCTCTCCCCAAAGCCCCTGCAAGGCCGTGCTTTAACCCGCACCCGAGAAGCAAGAAACTTCCAAGAAATTAGGACTATTTCTGGCGGCAGATTGATGAAACAGAACTAGGGCAGCGTTTTCCATGCAGAAAAACAACATCTCCCCATAGCCAAGGCTATTTATAACCCCTGGGAATGACAGGCTCTGCTATTTCTGGCTTTGGGGCTAGCGGGGGACTCGGTGACGCTGCCCCGGCGCCCGGGTGCCGCGGCGAGGTGCTGGCATTCCCAAGGCCCCGGCACGTGCCACGTTGGGTTCTGGGCCCCAGGGCTGGCCAGAGGAGCGTGCAGTTGCCCTCTGGGGCTTTTTGGTCCCCAGCTGGTGGTATTGATCCGGCCCCATCGATCCCTGTAATGCACAGGGTGGGCAGCCCGGCACTAATGTCCCCCTGGGGAAGGGGATGGGATGGGGGAGCTGGTGGGGGCTCCCAGGGCTGGGGACATGCAGCTGCCAGGCCACACTTGCGCCAGGCACCACGGGGTCACTCTGCAAGGACACTGGAGCTTCCTGCAGCTGCTGGGTCAGGAGATGCTCCAGGCGAGTGGAAAGATGTCCAGAGCTGCTGCTCCAGCTATGGAGCTGCTGTTCCCCTGCCCATAAAGTCACTGCATGTCATGCTGGTGGGGCACTCTGGGGTCCCTCATGTCCCTTCTTGCACACCAAGACCCCACAGTCCCAAGGACAGGCTGGAGCTGCCCTGGCTCTTGGCACAGACCCAACACGGTGGCATTGCCAGCCCTGTGTCACAGTGAGCCCGAGCAGCTCCTCAGCCATGGAAAAACTGGTCTCCAGCAAGGCAGAAATGCTGCTGTCTCCAGCATGGCCCAGGAATGGCTCCTGACACAGAGCCCTTCCCAGTGCTCCAGCCCAGCACATGGAAGAGCCCAGCGGGTGCCACGCTGCTTCCTCCGTGCCAGCCCTGCGGCTGCTGGGGAGAGGGAGGAGGAGAAGGAAGGCTGCAGCTGCCCTGGGCTCCCATGGGACCTTGCAGCAGGTCTGGGCACTGGGATCACGAGACTGCAGCCAGACCACAGCCAACCCCAGTCCTGCTGCTCCAGCTCCTCTGTGCTCCCGCCCAGCACTGCATCCCCCACGGCGCTGCCGTGCAGCCACCACGGCCAATGCCACCTGTCCCAGGGACTTTCATCCATCCCTGTCCCACTCATGGCAGCGACAGCAAAGCCCCTTTGTCCCCCAGCCAGGTCAGGAGCCTCCCTGCTCTGCAATGTGATTTTAACTGCAGCCACCACATCCTTCCCCTTCCCCTTCCCCATCCCTCGGGTCCCTCCGGCTCCAATGGCCGTGGCAGCTCACATCTGGAAGGGCTTTAGCAGAGCTCTGAAGGAAGCTTTAATAAAAGCCAGGTTGGCTGCTGCCAGTGCCGCAGACCTTACCCTGAGCACGCCACTTCCCTGCAGCCCCTTCGCCCTGCATGGGCAGAACCATCCCACAGCAGCCAGCAGGGCCCGAATTTGGGCTGGTTCTGCTGGCACCATGGGCCTGAGCCCCCCTGCAGCTGGGGCAGGTCCCTGTGCACTCCTGGGTCACTGGCTGTGGCCTGGCCCTGGTGCTCTCTAAGCAGCAGCAGCAGCAGCAGTACACGACGCTGCCACTCCCCAGTTTAAGCAAAGCCATGTCCAACGCTTCATCTCCAGGCGTGGGAGGGTGGATGGGAGCATCCACCCACAGAGCCAGAGGCAGCTCCTGCCCACACACCCCGTCCAAGCTCCCAGCACCATCTCCTTCTCCTCCGAAGGGAGCTGCCTTGCTCCAGCAGGATGCAGGGACATCCCAGGTCAGTGGGGAACTCCTGGGCTGGGAGCCCTGGGGAACAGCCCCCGAGCTAGCACTGTGCAGGATAAGATGTCAGCTCCTCTCTGGAAGGTCAGACGGCTTCAAACACCAGCCCATGCCTGGGGAAACATGTCAGGCAGGTCACCAGCATGTCTCCAGGCTGCTCCCTCCTGCATCTCAGGGACTCTCAGCCATGGTGGTATCCATGCCCACTGCGGTGCCGCTCTCATCCATGGCGAGGTGAAACACCCTCTGTTTGTTGCCACAGGGATGTGCCATCATCCTGGTTTCCCAAATTATCCAAAGGTGTTTGCTTGTAGGACAAGGTCCCGGGTTGTGGAGGAACATCCTGGCAGCCCCTGCAGCACTTTGTGTGTCCTGGGGAGGTCCTGCTGGTGCTGACCCCTCTCCTACTGCTTGTCTTGTCCATGGGGCAACTCCGGACTTAAGGTGATGAAGCTGTATCCTGGAATTTTGTCCTCAAGACACCTCCAGGTCATGGCACTGCGACAAGACTCAGGCAGAGGTCCAAGGTGAGGAGCTGAAAGGGCTCAAAACCCTCACGGTGGCTCCCCAGGGCCCCAAACACCGGGTTGCTGTGGTGGGGCAGAGGCTGCCAGGCTGGGCATGTCCCCTCCTCACATCTCAGGCCCATGAGGTCACCCAGCCGTCAGCCTGGGTGAAGCCATCGGGAGCAAACTGGTGACTCAGGGTGCGAGGTCATCTCTGCCAGGGCCCTGGGGAGCGGGATCCCGGAGGAGCTGCTACAGCCAGCGTTGCTTCCCATCAGCGTGGCACCCACGGATTCCCCAGCCTGGCCTCCTGTGGCTGCCCTGGCAAGCAGATCCCTCACCAGACCTCCATGCCAGCAGCTCCAGACAATCCCTGAGCCCCCCAGTGCCGTAGGACAGAGCAGCCCCCGCACCAGCAAACACTGCCAGTGGCAAAGCACAGCCCCCCAAAAAAGCAGTAATTCACAGACACGACTGAGAGCGACCTGAGGAGCAGCAGCAGCACCCACAGCCCACCAGGACCCTGCACAGACCTGCCGGGGCCACATCCTGCCCTGCAGCCCCGGGGCTCCCGGGCAGCAGCGGGCAGGGAAGCCAGCGGCCGCAATGGGCACGGGAAATGAAACCCCTTCATGTTTTGACCCAGCAGCAGCCGCCGGGCAGCCTCCCCACAGAGCCCTCGCTGCCCCTTAATCCCCTGTGCGGAGTGGCAGCGGCACAGAATCGAGGTTAATGCCGCTGCGTCACACGCGGCCCCGCCGCTGCCAAACCGAACCCCCACGGGCCCAGGCGGCTCCTGCCCGTGGCCACAGCTGAGCCCCGGGCCGGCAGCTCCCTGTGCAAGGGGGATGCCACCGAGGGAAACTCCCAGAGTCCCCCATGGGGCTTTTGGCACAGCCTGCAAGGGTGCTGTCCCCCTCCTCTGTCACCTCTGCCGCACATCCCCGCACTCTGTGCTCCCACAAAGACGGGCAGCACTGGCTGATGTGGCTGCGACACAGCTGTGAGCTGGGGAAAGCCTGGATCGAGCCGGGTCGCAAGAGAGGGGACGCAGGCACTGGGTGCTGGTGGCACCCCAGGAATCAAGTCCCAGCCAGCCCAGAAGCATCACTGCCTCCTGGGCAAGCTCCAGAGCTGGGCAGGGGCTTCCCTGCCCTGCCTCTGCAGGACCCCTGGTGCAAACAGCTCAGCCTCCCCGACCCTGCCAGCGCATGGAGGGAGAGGGAAGGAGGAAAACAAACACCTCACAGGCTGCCAACTGCATCGAAGAGCTCCCAAAGCACCCAAACAGCCTCCATGCTCCGTGCACAGACCGCACAGCACTCACTCCCCACACAAACACAGCCCCCCATATCACAGCCCCCCACCACAAAGCCACGGTCACCACGCACAGCAGAGCCCGGCGGAGCCATCCCAGA
Source organism: Oreocharis arfaki (assembly GCA_013398015.1). NCBI lineage: Eukaryota > Metazoa > Chordata > Aves > Passeriformes > Paramythiidae > Oreocharis > Oreocharis arfaki. The sequence continues at coordinate 456 of VZRR01008936.1, read as the reverse complement.
GCCCAGCACCGTCCCCTGCAGCCACCCCCCGCACCCGGAGCACCTTCTGCCGGAGCAGTTTGCTGCGCACCCTGCCCCAGAGCCGGGCGCCCGTGTTCGGGGCTCGCTTCCCCTCGGGCTCCTCCACGCCGCGCTCCGCCTGCTGCTCGGCCCCGGGGCCGGGGCTGCCCTCGGGCTGCACCAACACCTCCGTCATCCCGCGACCACCGCTTCGGCTCCGGGCAGGCGACACGAGGGCGGCCGGCAGCGTGCCCGCGGCTGGGTTAGCACAGCACCCGCATCCCTTCTGCCGCCGGAGAGAGCTCAGCGAGGGCCGGCCGGGGGAGCCCTGCTGGGGCGACGGGGCGGCGAGCGGGCAGGGCTCATCTTCAGGGTGTGAGCCAGGCTGGCGAGGCGGCGAGGCAGCCCCAAAAACCTCCCTCCCCCTGCGAGGAAGTGACTCAAAGGCGGCCCCCC
>VZRR01008935.1:241838-423868 GCA_013398015.1 Oreocharis arfaki | reverse complement strand
TCCTTATATGACAGAGTGGCCCATTTAGTAGATGAGGGGAAGGCTGCGGATGTGTCTGTCTAGGGTCTACCTAGACCTCAGTAAAATGTTTGGCACCATCTGCCACAGCATCCTCCTTGGAAACCTGGCTGCTTGCAGCTTGGGTGGATGGACCCTTCAATGGGTAAAAATCAGGCTGGAAGGCTGGGCCCAGAGAGCTGTGGTGNGTCTAAATATTCTAAATATAACACTTGCCATTCCCTCAGAAGAGGAAAATATAGACAATGAACACAGAGAATGGATAACAAGACTGCACTGGTCAATCTGACTGACAAATAGCCATAGGTCATCAGCTGCCTAAATACTGGTGCAAACCATCCACAAAGCTTTTCGTTTGCCATCTATTTCTTCAACACCAACCCCCAGGAAATATGCCTTTCAAGATAGAAATGCATGGATAAGGAGAGGAGGGTGTACACTAAGTAGATGAGGGGAAGGCTGTGGATGTGTCTATCTAGGGTCTACCTAGACCTCAGTAAAATGTTTGGCACCATCTGCCACAGCATCCTCCTTGGAAACCTGGCTGCTTGCAGCTTGGGTGGGTGGACCCTTCAATGGGTAAAAATCAGGCTGGAAGGCTGGGCCCAGAGAGCTGTGGTGAATGGAGATACATCCAGTTGGCAGCTGGTCACTAATGGTGTTCCCCAGGGCTCAGCTCTGGGCTGGTCCTGTTTAACATCTTTACTGATGATCTGGGCACGGGGATCGAGTGCACCCTCAGTAACTGTGCAGAAGACACCGAGCTGGGTGGAAGTGTTGCTGTGCTCAAGGGATGGAAGGCTCTGCTGGAGACCTGGACAGACTCGATCTGGGCTGAGGACACAGCAGCAGGAGGCTCAGTAAGGTGAAGCATCAGGTTCTGCACCTGAGCCATGCAATGATACAGGCTGGGTGAGGAGTGGCTTGGGATACAAAGGGACACCTGGGGGTGCTGGCTGACAGCAGCTGAACATGAGCCAGCGTGTGCCCATGTGGCCAGGAAGGTCAATGGCATCCTGGCCTGGATCAGCCAGCAGGACCAGGGCAGCGGTTGTTCCCCTGTACTCAGCACGGGTGAGGCCACACCTCGAGTGCTGTGTCCAGTTCCAGGCCCTTCACTTTAAAAAGGACATTGAGGAGCTGCAGCAAGTCCAGAGAAGGAAAACAAGGCTCATGAGGGGTCTCTAAAACATGTCTTATGAGGAATGGCTGAGGGAGCTGGCTTTGTTTAGTCTGGAGAAGAGCAGGCTCAAGGGGGACCTCATGGCTCTCTACAACTCCCTGAAAGGAGGTTGGTCTCTTCTGCCATGCCTGCAGTAAGAGGAATAGAGGGAATGGCCTTACGCTGAGACAGGGGAAATTCAGATGAGGTATTGGAAAAAATCTTTTCACTGTCAGGGTGGTCAGGCACTGGAATAGGAACCTCAGGGAGGTGGTGGAGTCACCAGCCTGCAGGTGTTTAAGAGGCATTTGGATCTGGCACTGGATGATGAGGTTTAGGGGTTACAGTGGCAGTGCTGGGTGGATGGTTGGACTGGATGATCTTAAAAATCTCTTCCAACCCTGATTATTTTATACTTCTACATGAACTTTTCTAAATTCAGCCATGCAATATTAGGTATTAATAAAAAAAGTAGGATGCATCCCGCCCTTTTGTATCATAAGTGTGATACGTGCAGTTTTGAGGGAACATAGCTGCCTGACCATTTGGGATTCTTCACAGCACAAGTTTTGTGAGCCAAACCTCACTGCTAAGCATTTAACAAATAGCCTAAAAACATTCAGACTTTTTGTCCTTAAAAAATAGAGACTACTAAAGAAATACTTACAGATATTTAGTTTCCCCTAGCATTGGGTTAGAAACCAACTGTGGATATGCCACATAGTGAGCAACAAAAGGAATGAATTAAGCGTGCAACACTCAAAAATCCTCAGTAGGGATATTTGGAACAAAAGCATCTAAGGTTTTCTGGCCTGTTTTTTGCAAGGTTAATAACCACTATCTCCTGAAAGTCACATAAAGGATCACTTTTTAAATGGCACTCTGCATAACAGAGAATGATATAGCTGATACAGGTAAAAACATCCCTAGAGAAGGAAAAGAGTTTCCATATTTTTTAAGCATGTGTTCCCCTGTGAATCCCATAGGGCAGGGCAGGTATCTAGATAGATTTCACCTATTCACCTTATGTTCCTCAGTTTCTTTGGGTGCAACTCTTTAGCCTCAAAGGTACCAAAAGCTGATTATTCAGTACAGAAAAGTAGTTATTAGGGCTACTGACCTTCTTTCTAACTTTAGGAAACACAGCAGAGCACCCTCTCCACGTTCTGTAACACAAAGCCAAGCAGATTTCCGGAACAGCGTATTTACAGCATACATGACTGATCTAAAAATAAAGCAACCCCTTTTATGAAGGATTGGGTTATTTCAATTTCTCTTTCCTTCCTTACTTTGAGCAACTTCCCTCCTCGTCAGTTTCTTACAACTCACTTTCATATCACCTTTAAAAACCCTGTATAAGTCACGATCTTTCCACATCTACAGCACTTTGAGTTCCCCATCACTTTTTAAAACCTGGGATGACAACCAAGATTTCAGCAGATGATTAACTGCTATTAGTTCTCTTTTGACTTTATTTAGGCAAGAAGAGGTACAGGCAACAGCTTCCTACAGGCTTTCACAGAAACACAGGACAGCTGGGGTTGGAAGAGACCTCTGAAGTTCAACCCCCTGCTCAGGCAAGGTAAAAGCTCTCAGAAGACAGTCAATGCCACCAGGTATCTAACACACCTAACACCATGTGCCTTCTCCACAGGAAGTAAATAACCCTTTTCAGGTAAACTACAATTTCCCCATTCCTGAAACTAGGAGATGGATGGTGGTGGAACTATTTTATTTCACTCGGATAGGAAGCTAACTAAGAATTACATCAGCATTTCACATCCACACTCCATCGCTCCAGAACTATGTCACTACAGTGATTTGAACACATTTGGAAGAACATGCTTTCAGTGGTTTTTAATCCTTCCATCCTCCTTTTTTACCCTTTGTTCAACTTGGTACGTTTGCCTCTTATTTTTAAAGCATTACAGCTTCTGGCTTTAGCACAGGAGGGTAATCATACCTTTTGGAGCAAGCAAAAATACAAACTGCCTACTTGGTGTTACTATCTGCTTGCCCTGACAAGAGAAAAAGATATTCTTGACCTAATACAACAGTGAACATCAACTAAAATCACAGGTACTTTATGCAGGATTAAAATGTAATATGCAGTAACAACAATGGTCTAAGGCAGAAAAAACTTGGATTGTTCAACACCTCGTTTCAAAACACATTCTCTTACTGTGTATTATTGAGGCAAAGCTCATTCCTGTAAATCAGATATTGCCCTGTGCTGTGTGTCGTGGCCATGCATGAGGACTGCCCTGCCCAGAATCTTCCCACCTCCTGCCCAGGGACTTCCCTACAGATGCCTGTTGATTGTGTGCACAACCATGCAGACCAAACTACTGACATTTTATAAAGGACTGTATTAATTCAGCATTGTTGTTGAAAGAACAAAGACCCTCAGCCATTTTTCGAGGAAACTAGAAGGATTCCCATTAGATGCAAAATCAACATAACTTCTCTTTCCAGGAATAAGGTCTACACTTGCTTTCATCTCCCAAAATCCAACAATAACTCCCAACTTTGCAGCAGACCTTTACAGTCAGGATTCTCCATGTCCTTCATTAACAAGACAATGAAAGCAAAGGATACTGAGACAGAACATGACCAACATCCACATAAAACACATAGCTCAGGACTAAAGAGCTGCACAGTTCTATTACCATGGTGTCATGCTTTAGGAAGCCTACATTTTTAAGGGAAACTGAAGGAAATAGACCAACACTTAAACAGCTAACTCTGGTACACAATAAAAATTAATCTACTATTTAATTTTGATATTGAAGGGCAAGTATAAAATTACACATGGAATATCCTTTTCTAAAGTAAGAAGTAGTGTTATGTCTGAGAGTAAAGCTGGAAGAAAAAAAACTGTAAGAAAGTCATAATAGTCCCAACCCCCACCTCCTCTCTGGATCTTCCTGCTCAAACAAATCAGTAGCAGACAATGAAATTCTTCCCTCCTCCCATTCTAAGAAAACAGCGAAAACTGTCAAACTCATGAGCCATAATGTTTCCTAATCTACAGGGGCTGAGAATATAAATTATATTTGCCTCAGGCTGGTCCAGCAGAGCATGCTTTTTTGATTGTCATATCCAGTTAAGAAAAGCAATATGCTTAAAATGGAGCTTCTATTTTTGACTAATAAACATGATCTGGTCCAATTTTTAACTGGCTCAACCCATAACAGCAATATTTCATATCCTCAGTATGTCTATGCATTAGCTATTTTTCTCTTAAAATGACAAACAGTAAAACAGATTGCCAAATACAGCCAAACTCCAAAAAAAAGGTTTATCAGTGGCTCAATTCAGCTTGTTATAAGACAGAACTTAATGTTACCAGCTTTTATATCCCAGGCAGATACTAACCTGATAAATGGGAAATAAGCCTTAAAGAGCTTGCCTGCACTGGGACACGTCACTGTCCGAGAGCTACACACGTAGGCTGGAGCTGAGGGTGGTTTAATGCAGATCTTGCTGGCTTGGCAAGGTTTGCTGAGCACTCACCTTCTGCTCACTGCAGAGATCTGCCACTACTGAACCTGAACTGCTGTGACTCCATGTCCCAGTCCAGGAACACTGGGAACGTGCCAAGAGACCGGTGAGCTCGGTATTGCATCACGCAGCCAAGGCCCGTCTGGTGCTCAGCCTGTGGCTGGCACACACTACAGCACTTAGTTTTATTTTCCATTCTGAAAAAATTAAAAAGCAATACAGCAAAACGCCATGCAAACTTCTGGTGCTTCTGCAGTTCAAGCTTAGGTCAACACCAATGTTGGAGTATTTACTCGAGAGCAGAAATTCAAGCTTGCTGTGCTGTAACCATGAGAAATAAAGAAAATGAACCCAAATCAAATCTCTTCCAGCACCTCAAGAACAAAACAGCTGGAAAAAAGTCAAATAATTTCAAGGAATTATAGATTCACTACTTGTTTGCTGTCCTTTCCTTCCTATATATACTTTTCTGTCTCTGTGTGGTGATTAGTCTTACACTGGTGAAGTTTTTAGCACGCTAACTGAAGAACATATTAATCCAATTATGATGCTGTAGGATTTTCTTAAGATTCCTGAGAGTTGTACTGGTCGTGGATAGATGACTGAGTAATTGAGATTCTTTTTTCCCCCCTTTTATTCCATGGAGAAAGCATGGAAGTGGCATTTCAATTGTGACATTTATTTTGCTTTATTTCTCCAGTGAAGAGCCATGACAAAGGTTACGCTTTCAATGAGTGTTTGAAGAGACAAAGAGTAAATTTTGCTTTCAGTCATTAATTTATAGTTGTAAGAGTATACACTGCTGTTCAGCAAGTACTTCTGTCTTTAAGTCATAAAAGCTTAATATAATTTCTGCTGCAACATTTTAAAAGTCACCCAATGTTATCGCTAGTTTCACCTCCTTTCTCTTCTGTCACCACTTCAGCATACTGTATTTTTTTAAGGTATCTCTAAATCAACCACCAAATCATGAAAATTTTTTACTTACTTCATTTCTTTTATCACTACAGACAGGGTCAGCATTTCAGTCTGCAACGACTTCATGTTTCCTCTGTTTTCACTGTAGAACAGCCTTACAGCAGATCACATAAGTCCTCAGCACTGTGTTACTATCAGGAAGTGCCCTTCCATGCATACCCTTTATGAGGGAGACCCACTTGGCCCAGCAAATGCTGTAGCCCCCCCATTTCTCTTCCATGTTGTGGAGCAACTGGTCCCTAACTCCCAGTGCCCTTACTGGTGGATTAGATAAAGGTCTTCAGGTTCCCTTTCCCACCCAATTCTCCAGGTGTGATTCAGCACTGCTTTGAAAAAGAAAGCTTCCAAACCAAAGCTCAAAGGATAGGCAGCTGAAAGTTGAGTAAGCAGGAGGCATTGGAAGGCCTACAAATCTTCCTCCATTAATGCAAACCAGCTACACCTGGCACACAGAGGCACAGGGTTGAAGACTGCAGTGGCTGATGTATTAAACACCTGAAGACAACCAGCAAGTGCAAATTCATTACGAACCTCTCTGCACACAACATAACCTGTGCACTTGGACAGTAGGCAATGCTGAGCTTAAACTGTATTTTAAGACACCAAGTGAAAAGACTGGGAAATTCTGCTCCTCATTCCGATAATTATCACTCCCCACAAACAACGGGCGTATGTTTCATTCACAAAACAGTACTTCTGGCCCTATATTGAGTCAGTCAAGTGCTGCCCTGTTCAGATTTACAAGGTCTACATAGCCTTAGCACCTAAGTCCCATTATGAAAAGCCTCTTAGGAACAACTCTGAAATACATCTGATTCTATAACATGCTTTAGAAACTCAGACAAGGTAGATAATTCTCTCTTTTAACATAGACTCTGATCACAGCTGAAACTAGGACTTTACACCTGCTAGTTTTAATAAGGGGTAGTGTTGCCTTTTCCTAGTCTTAAAATTAAAAACCAAACACGGTTAAGTGAAAAAAAAGGTTTTACCTCGGTATTTATTTAAGGATCCTTAGATGCAGCACTCCATCCCAGTGGAATGCACCGAAAAGCACCCCCAAAATGCACGCACACACACATCAGAAAAACACGTACAATTATAGGCCTTACAAATTAGCATATCCATCAAAGATTCCCCAATGAGATGCTCGAGTGAACCCCCCGTCTTGTGAGACAGATACCCTTTTTTCCACAGCACTGGGGCTTCCTCTCTGAAGGGGGAAACCACTGAGAGTCAACAACGACACTTAGAGAACTAAAATACAGAATTTCCCGCTCTTGCAAATGGAAGGAAACCAAGAACTTTACAGTTCTTGCAGTTGAAAAGAGCACCTGCGCTCAACTACCATTGGAGTCAAGCCCAGCGCATGCAGATGGCAGCGCTCGGGGTGACGGGAGAAGTGGATGGTCCACACTGAGAAAACGAGGCCCTACCGCCCCTCACAGCAGCGCGCAACCCCGGCCGCTTGCCCTCACGGGCTCTGTGGCCGCCAGTTTTCAGCCAGGCGACCTCTCCGCTTTGCTCCGGGTAGCGACTGGGAAGCTCACCCGAGGGAGCGCCCGCAACCCACCACCAGGTCCCGTGGCCACCTCCAGCCGGACTTCAAAATCCCCCCTCACCTTCCACCAGCTCGTCCAGGCTGGTGAGCTTTTTGCTGCCATCGATGGTGTAGATGGTGCGGACCCCCTGGGGCAGGTTCACGTTGTCCGACAGGGACCGGGTGAGCTCCACCAGGAGGGCGTCGAAAGAGCGGAAGCGGTCGGGGGAGATGGCGTACACCAAGCCCTTGAAGTACCTGTCCCCGTTGCGGTAGAAGCGGGCTTTGCGCGCCTTCTTCTCGGAGCTGAGCGCCTGCAGGGTGCGGGTGCGGTAGAGGCTGCAGTGGGCGCTGTGAGCCGGGCTGGGCACCAGCCCATTGCCCCGCGGCCCCGCGCCGCCGCCGGACCCGGAGCCTCCGCGCCGCGGCCCGGAGCGCTGCTGCCGCTTGTCCCGCTCCTCGAAGTGCTCCAGCTCGATGCTCCGGCTGCTCGCCATGGGGAGCCGCCTGCCCGCCCTCCCAGCTCCGCTACGGGCTGCTACGCCTGCCCTCCGCGCTCGCAAGGGCTCGGGCCGCCTAATTGAGCATCGCGCCCGGCCGCTCTCGCCGGGAGGGCTGCGGCTGAGCGCGGCGCCCGACCTGCCCCGCCAGCGCAGCCCCGGCCCCGCCGGAGCCGCNGGCCAGGCGCCGCTGCTCCCGGCTCGGCAGGGAAGCAGCCGCAGCGGATCCGGCGGGAGCGGCGCTGGCGGCCCGGCCGTGGAGCGCAGCGGAGCGGGAGGGGGAGCGGGCGGGGCTCCTGCCGGGCCGGGGGCCGGGCGGGCGCGGGGGCGGTGCCAGCCCGGATCGCGTCCGGCGCCGGGGCGGGAGCGGTCTTGGGAAGGGTGGGAGCGGGAAGGGAAAGGGGTTCTTCTAGGAAAGGGCAATTTGGAGGAGCAGTTTTGTCGTAGGGTTAGCGCTGCCCTTATCGTGGCTGTCCAAGGGCCCCCCACCCCTCAGGCGCACCCCTGAAGATGCCCGCCAGCCCTATCCCGGTTCTATGTGGGCTCAGTCACTGCGTTAAAACGCTAAAAATGTTCCTTCTGTACGTCTCTCAGCCTAAAATACATCCTGCGGGGTAGAAAACTACGCCTCCCTGTCATTCTCTGGCAAAACTGCTTTATAGGGCATGTAGTGATAAGGTAATGGATTCAAACTGAGAGTAGATGTAGATCGGACATTGGGACGATAATCTTGCCTGTGAGGGTGGTGAGGCACGGGCACAGGCTGCCCCGAGAAGCTGTTGATGCTCCAGCCCTGGAAGTGTTCCAGGTCAGCTTGAACGGGGCTTCGAGCGAGCTGGTCCGGTGAAAGGCGTCCCTTCCTGTGGCAGGGGGGTTGGAACTAGATCATCTTTGAGGTCCCTTCCAACCCAAACCATTCTGTGATTCTGTGATTTTCCTTTTGTTTTTGCCACCGCCTCTCTCTGAGAACTCAAATCACCCTATTCACACAATCTAAACCTCCTAAATGTGCTGCAGCCCACGCTTCATGGCTTCCCCAGGAATCTTCTCAGTGCTCCTGAGGTTGCTCAAATCAAATTCACTTTTCATAGAAATGGCCAACAAATGCACTGAAATGGATGCAATTTCAACTTTTTTCCAACTTATTTTCAACTATTACAGAACATATTTTCTTTTCTTGGCATGATGAGAATGGAAAAAAATTTAAAAGCTTTTACAACTACGTACATGTTTTCACGTTTTTTAGGTCTCTTGCATTGGGAAATTCCAGTTGTGTTATGTCGTTACAGGTGACCAGAATTTGTGCTCTTCTGTCCAATATTTTGCCACACTTTTGATGGATTTATTATTTTTCTCTTTTTTTATGTTTCAAAATATCAACAAAATTGAGCACTTTCTCACCATTGTTACTGGGTTTCTTATAAAGTAGATTAAACATCTAGCTACAATATTCTAAAGATGATACATAGAAAACATCAGTGAAACTCACTTTTCATTGAAGTGCCAACTTCTGTGATGCCTGAAAATCTCCACAAGCAAAAAGTGATAAACTATGGAGCTGGATTATCTCCTCTGGTGGTAAAATCAACAAAAGGAACTGAATGAGAGGGAATTCTGTTACAGTCAGGGCATGAATACACTTGCTAAGATTAGACATGCGGGTCTTGCCTAGGAACCAGGACCCAGCAGCCACAAAACCGTGTGGATCAACTCTTTAGTCTGGCTTTGATACGTAGTTTCTAGTCCTGATTACAGGCAAAGTTACGCAGACAAAATTCAAACTCACGTGTGTTGTACTTTGCTCCAAGGTGGAGGGGTCTCAGCTGCCAAGTTATATTTTTTCCAAGTGGTACCACGCTGCATGGGCGTGTCTGGCCTTTGCAGAACAAGTCACATTTCTTCGTCCAAACCTCAGCTGAAGGTTGTTTGGAGCAACCTTTTACAATTTGCTCAGAAGCAGCTCACAAAAGCCCAGGGAAGTTTAATCCCCCCCTCGTACACACCTGTTGTCTCTCTGAGCTGTTAAATATTGCCACAGTACAGTGCTCAACTGTGTGCAGACGAATACGTAAATATACATATATATATATGAATTTAATGTATTGGCTGTGTCTGTGACTGAATATAGGTTGGAGAATCCAGTGCCAGGGTTAGCATTTTGCCAGTTTGAAGTTGTTTTGCTGGGTGGTAGCATAGGTCATGTGCAGGACTTGCTCTGACTTCTGAACTCTCTAGCTAGTCATGGGATGGAGGGAAAGGAATTTTATATAATCTCTGGTAAAGTAAAGCTAAGAGGGAATTCTCCAGCTTTGACCAGGAAAATTCTCTCTCGTCCTCAAAGGGAATTCCTGCTTCAGAGAATTTTCAAAGTCTGTAGAGCAACTGTGTTTTATAGAGCATATAAACATGAAATTGACTTCTGGTCTGTAAAACTAAACTACTTCTATATTAAGAGCCTATTTACAGAGAGGCTGGGATTAGGTCTGCATGTGTAACTGCCGAGGAAATTCCTGGTGACACCTCAAACATGGTCCTAAAACTTGTCCTCCTTTTTTTTTGGTTCTCCTCAGATGTTGTGTGTATTTTTAAAAAGCTCTGTAAGCCCCTGTTGAGAATGGTTCACAGCGCTTCCATTAGTTCTATGCTTTGCCTTTTCCTTGCCACTTTGTTTCCTCTACAGTTATCTGTAGTCAGTTGTTTTAAAAGACTTTCCAAGATGAGGAACATAACCCCAAAACAACTCCATATGCAGCTGAAGGACTTCTGTTGTTACACTTTAGAAAATTGATGTGATTGACATGCAGTCCTGTATGGAACTGAGCTATGCATTCCCATTGTCTTCTTCCAAAATAGGGTTGAAAAATTAGCAGCTCATGTAACAGCGAGCAAGGTTACAGGTATAAACGAGACCTTGCTTATTAACCTAAATCTCCAGACACTGTTAAAATGTGATTATCATCCATTCTTGTGATATTCTTATTCTATAAATATACATTTCCTGTTTGAAAAGAGCTTCCAATTTTCGTGTCCACCTTATTTGTAAGTTCTCTCACCTGACTTTACTTTGGTTTTTTTTTCTTTCTCTTTTATTGTGGTAGGCATAATGAATTCTTGGTTTAAATCTCTCCCTGCATCTAGAAGAGCTCCTGTGTGGTTTTGTTGCTTGGTTGGTTGCCTGGTTGTTTTAAAACAAGCAAGCCCTGTGAGAAATTTTTAAAAGGGAACCAAGAAAACTTTACCATCACATGCAATGTCTTTTCTTCTTTTGGTACCTGAACTCCTTACCTTCCTGTTTGTAATCAGTGACACTCAAGACACTTAAAACATTTAATAGGATTGATAGGTGAGATTAAGTTCAGAATCAGAGTTTACAGTGGGTGGTTTTAGAAAAAAAGTATGTATCTGGCCTTTACATTTAGCCCATTGATTCCACCTTGAAAATAATAATAGATAATGTTGCTAAAGAAAGAAAAAAAACCACCACAAACTTCGGGTTTATTATCTGGAAAATATTATTTGAACATTTCAATAAGAAAATGTTTGCTTATAGCACCAAGCATACAAAATTTGAGTATTTAAGCAATTAAATGATTATTTGCAATGATTTATTTTCAACCCAAGAATGTTAAAATGCTTTTAAAATATTCATACAATAAAATCTCTCAGCATCCCTATGAGATTCTGTGCTCTACTTCAGAAATGCATAAAGTGGGAAACCAAAAGCTTAAGTAACTTGACCAAGTAGCAGAGAAATACATCAGCGTAGGTGGAACAAGAAAGATTTTCAGTCCTTGGTGCGCCAGCTGTGCCCAGGTGGCCAAGAAGGCCAATGGCATCCTGGCCTGGATCAGCGATAGTGTGGCCAGTAAGACCAGGGCCTCGATTGTCCCTCTGTGCTCAGCACTGGTGAGGCCACGCCTCGAGTGCTGTGCTCTGTTCTGGGCCTCTTACTGCAAGAAAGACATTGAGGTGCTGGAGCGTGTCCAGAGAAGAAAAATGGAGCTGAGGAAGGGTCTGAAGCACAGATCCTGTGATGAGCAACTGAGGGAGCTTGAGATGTCTAGCCTGGAAACCTCTCTGCCCCTGAAAGGGGGCTATAGCCAAGGGGAAATCAGTCCCTCCTTCCAAGTAACCAGGGGTAGGACAACAGGAAATGGCCTTAAGTTGCACCAGGAAAGGTTTAGATTGGATATTAGGAAAAACATACTCACTTAAAGGGTAGTAAAGCTTTGGAAGAGGCTGCCCAGGGAAATGGTGGAATCACCATCCCTGGAGGTGTGCAGATATGGCACTTGGGGATGTGGTTTAGTGATGGACTGGGCAGTGCTGGGTAAGCAGTTGGACAGGATGATCTTAAGGGTCTTTTCCAATCTAAACAATCCTATGATTTCATAATCTCATTACGAAGCTGTTCTTCTTATCTTAACACTTCTTGATGAATGGGAATGTGAGTGACCAAGATGCAAGAAAAGGTGAGGTACCATGTTGCATCAGAGCAGTTAGCACAGCTGTCAGCAAAAAGACAGGCTTTCAAGCCCACAAACTTCTTTCACATCCAACAAAGTAGCGATATATTAGCACCATTTAAAAGCAATTTTGCTCTAAGAAAAATTACTTAAGCAATTAATTATGTTAATCAAAGTTAAGATCAGAGTGGCATATTAGCAAGAGAAAAGCAGGAGATTTAGAAGCCTTGTGATACAGAGAGTAATAGGTGATTGTTTCTTGGGGGAGGTAGAGGCAGAACAAGGAACTGCCTCGAGGAAAAACACTGTGTGTAGAAAAGACCCTGACTTTGCACTGGATCTGTGAATTCCAATACCTAGAAGAAATAGGAATTTTACTGCTTAGGTTTACTTTCTGGCTGGACCTTGTAACTCCCTTGAGGATTTTGAAAATCGTAATTAATGTGGTATAGAACGGTGATGCTTTACAGAAATACCTTGAAGACAGGAGAAGCGGAATGACATGTTGAAGTAAAGGTGTAAAGTCATATATATATATATAAGGATTAGTTTCTACTCCAAGGTAGAGTAGAAGCTCACCACTGGGAAACGGAAGAAAAGAAAGGGGGAATGAAGTGTTGATCAGACATTTTGGCTAAGCTGCAAGAACAGCAAATGTAGCCTTTCACTTTCTTCTTCTGAAGACCGATCAGGTGCAATATTTACTTTAAAAATGGTACCAGGAGCCTTTCAGAATAAGCAGTCGCTGAATGTAACTTACATTCTTCTAAAGAATAGTCAAATTTTATCTATTTAAAAGTAAGCAAGCTATTATTGCTGGTCTGTTGATATATTTAATGTGAGCTCGGTAATGTCTGTGATGCATATCTTGCTTTCAAAGCCTGTAGATTGGACTTACCCTTGTTTCTGCTTGGCTGTGGTAGTCCTGGGGCATTGTGACATTCCCAGTCCGACTTCATAAAGTGTCAGAGCCTCATCTTGTTTTGCATTGTACAAATACAGTGATGGAGATGATCAGGAAGGGTTGTAGAAATTGCTGATGAGAATTTCATAGCATTATTTAAGGATCTGTCTGTCACCTAGCCAGCTACTGAGGGAGACTGAGTTGTATCCCTTTGGAGTGTTTTCACTCTTTTTGTGCTAATATATTCTCTGTGCACATCACTAGAACCTGATTTCAGCTTAGTGCTTTAGAGAATTCTTGCATCTAAAGATAAACGTTGTTCTGGAGGTGAGAGATCAAACCCAATCCTGGCCTTCCAGGCTTGTGTGACTTCTTTAGTAATTGTGGTGTGAATACTTGCGTGTGTGTTGTCAGATTTACTGGAGAATGGCATGCTGCTGTTTTGTTCCTAACTACCAGCAAAGGTTTTAGTTAACTTCAGCAAAATTTTTCTGTCTGTTCATCGGCACAGTACAAAATGAAGTTCAGTCAATAAGGTCAGCTCCTGTACAGGAAAGAGAAAGCAGCCACTTGGCTTTCATTTGATGAGAGTGTTGCTTTAGATTTTGAAAGGAAATCAGATGCAGTTTTGTGAAAATCCTTAATCTTCTCCTGTTCTTTCTCTATCAGTCATACCTTAGTTGGCATGTTTTTGTACTCTGTATTTCTGACGAGAAATCTGTATGTTTGACTTCTTGCTGCCAGCAAAACCATTTACATTAGGAACAGAATGATGTCTCTCAACTACTACAGCCAGCATGGTCGAAGTCGTGTGGGAAATTTGCCAGATTGAACTTTTGGCCTTAATAAAATAATGAAGTGCTGCTTTGGGGCTTAATTTTTGGCAGTAACATTGTGAATATCACGTTAATTTTCTCCAGATCACTTAGATTGACACTATTGATGCCTTATGACTTCTTATTTTAATGTTTCCTTTAGGATCACTGATCCTTAGAGGTCTGGAAAAGGAAAAGAATCTGATTTGTCAGTAAATAAGGAAACCATGAGAGGTAAGTGTAGGAGATCTGGTGAGTGTCTTAGGTCCTGGTAGTATGTTTGGGCTTTAAAGTGAACAATTTGTGCAGTCATGTGATAGAAAGTGAAAAAATTGCTGCAAAAACAGTCATGTTTCTTCCAAGCAGGGTAGTAGTCTGTGCTGCTTTGTGAAGAGCTGGAAAAAATACAGAATTAAAGCATTTGCATAGAGATTGTCAAGTGCAGCCAACTCTCGTTCTTGAGAAGGCAGAACCTTAAGCAAAATAATTTCAAGGTCAGTTGTGACTCAATTAGGAATAATTCCTATTTATACTTCTAGCTGAGAGGCAGAGGAGATGAGGGGGGCACAGATGAAGGGGCACAGAAGCTGACTGCTGACAAAAGAACAACTATGGCTATAGGCACGAAGTAACCTTGGGCTGTTCCAGAGTTCTCAATGTATTTGCTGAGCCTGAATTTGGACAAAAGTAATAATTTTGAAACTTTCTTTTCCCTTGAAGGAAAGTCAGATGCTAGTGTTTAATTGGAAATCAAGCCTTCTCGAAGAACTTAAGGTATTTTCATTCTCCTCTTCCTCAAATCTCAGAGATGGGATATTTTAAATGCAATGAACCCCTTTGGTTCTGGCAGCAGTAAGGAGAAGAAAACCATTCCCACAGTACTCGGTTTTAGCTTTTCCTTGTTTCTTTCCATAATGATAATGGATTAAGTACTGCAAGTGCACTGTAAGGACTTAGGGCTAAACCCAGAGAGGTTACAATCCCAAGAATTTGTCTGGAAGGGGTGTGCCTGCAAATGGTAATTCATCAGCTGAAAAACCTGACCCATGCGTTTGCAGAACAGGAACAAAAATACCGCTGACAAACACAAGAGTTGCAATAACGTGTCCTGCGAAGGTTTTTTTCCTTACCATTAAATATTTGGGGTTTTATTTTTATTTTTTTCCAGAATTAGAAAGTTCTTCTCTCACTCCTATATTGTTCTCCTGCCACATACAGAAAAAAATCTAAATGACTGAAGTACATGGAAAACAAAAACCATTTGCTGCTACTCAGTTACAAACACAGAGGTGTCCTATGTCTTTTCCCCTCAGTGATGTAAAAGTCACTATGTCTAGGTTATTGTGTAGGAGCCAGTGGTGAATTCTAATGGTGATTAGATTCTAAAAATCTATGGAAAAAATCTTTCCAGGAACTTCTACACTTTTCTAGTAGAGACCTCTTAGGAAATGTGATAGCCCTTACAGCTCTTTATAATATTTTATGTATTTTTATTTTTTGTATTTATATATATATTTTTATATTTACACATGCACGTATAGTGTCTGTTTGTGTCCTACTTTATAGAACAGCAAACTATAACACCTGGAAATGAGTAGTTAGCCAGAGCAGATAACAGGGAATTAGGCTAATAATCTGCTTAACAAGGACATATGCCAAAGTAGTTTAAATTGTGCTAGTTTGCAGTTCTATTCTTATGTAAGAGGGATTCAAATTTAGCAAGACATGCAGGGGTAAAAAAGAGTATAAGAGTATAGTTCATTCAAAGTCCAAATGCAAGTGCAGTAATTGTTCTATTTCAGTGTTTCAGCCATTAATAGACAGGCCTGTGGTCCAATATGAGCTGGGTTTACACCAGCTGGGATGGTATAGACTTGATTGATGTGCAAAGCTACATATTTCAGCAGAGATTCCATCTGTTCTGTTGTCTGATCCTCTACTGGCAAATTAGTCACGAGAGTCTGCTGTGATCATACTATGGAAATATTTCTAGTTTGATTTTTAAAATTTTAATTCTATTTTAATTGGACAGTTGTGTGTCCCACTGACACTTTTTTTTTTGAATGGCAAGAAAACAACTTTGCCTTGCACGTGGGGGAACTTTTGCCACCCTGCTGCTCATTTACTGTAGAGCAGGTAATTCTCAGAGACTTAGTGACCTCTGAAATTGTAGATCAGTAGTGTTAGGCCTGGGAACATCTACACATGGAAATGCTGTGAATTGAACAAGGAGAATAGAGAGAGGATTCATATTTAGTTTGTGGAGTATTTCTTATGTGAAAACCTTAGCGGATAAAAGGCCATAATCTTGTTCTTTTTTTTTCCCCACTTGTTTTGATACTGGTTTTATTTTATCTTTCCTGCCCTCTGGAAGATTTTTGAATGTGGGGAAAAGAGGTGGCACCGGCTTTGCAACATCTGTCTTTGTAGATGATACATGGGTTAAATACTGTTCAGCCAATTGCTGGATGGTGATGGTTTTGTCAGGATCTGAGGAAAAACCATCTTCTGAGAGCTGTGTTTGTAGTCAGGGGAAGACTGGTTGTACTGATAGTGGGTTTGTTCAGGTTATTCTGCCATCTTGTGGGTAATTCGAGGATGTGGCGGATTTTTGCTTATTTATTTTAGAAATAGGAGTTTTATATCTCTGCAGGTCAATATTTGGAGAAGGAAAATTTTGGTATTATTATAAGAGAGGAGAAAATGTGAAAAGAACATATTTTCCAAATGCATCAGGTTCTTTTTAGCTAATTGTGTTTCCTATTATGAAGCTTAGTTTTTTCTCCCTCTTTCATATTTTTTCTTAAGTTAAGGAATGTATTTCCTACCTATGACATTTAATAGTGATAAAAGGGGAAATTTAAATTGTATTTTCTGGACTACAGTTCTTTGTCTGTTAGGAAAAAAACCCGAAAACAACCTCCCAGTAAAAAAGAACAAACAAACAACCCCATGCTTTTGCCTCAAAGATTCCTTTTAGAACAGCTTGCTTGGCTACTATATCTTTGTATCTCTGTCGCTGAGGAGCACTGTGTGATCTATTGCTGTCCTGCTCTTCTTCAGTCCTCTGGTGGATTAGGCTGCTTCATGACAAATTACTGGACATTTCTTGACTGAGGGCTAGGAAGAGCAGCAAGAAGAGCTTATGCATGACCGTAGAATTTCGTAGCTCACAAATTGGGTCAGCTAGCCATAACTCAGTCTACGTGCTGTTATGTACTGAAAATAAATAGGTTTTCATTGTTGTCTACCTCTCTGATGATAAAAAAAAAAAGGAAAGGCTATTTGATGATGTAGACATCAACATAACACATTACACCTGTTTAATCTAGACCAATCTCTTTGTGCAGTTCAGAAAAATAACATTTGGAAGGCACTGGGTGACTTCTTGCTGCCTTATTGCTGTTGCACAAATGTGCTGGCTCTAGCTGAGAGTAATGAGCTGTAAGAAGTGATATCCAAACATATCATAAAATCATAGAACAGTTTGGGTTGGAAGGAGCCTTTAAAGGTCATCCAGTCGCCCCATCCAACCCCCTCTGCAATGAGCAGGGACATATATATATATGAAATAATGTCTAGTACCCAAAGAGTTTACTTTTAGAGCAGACCAGAAAGAAGCAGGAAGAAAGAAAGGACATCTTATCTTCACTTTAAAACAGGGAGTTAATACAGCAATATTGTGGTGAGGCTACCAGACCTTGAACTTGTACTTCCTTTTCCCCAGACCCCTTTCATCTTTACACTTTTACGTATTGTGAATTATTTACAATGGCAGCAGATGAACAGGAAAATAACACAAGTGAAGGGTAAAAAAGCAGCTCTAAAGTCCAGTTTAAAGAAAAAATACCAAATCTTTCTCCCTTTCTCTGAAGCTAGCAAACATGCAGGCTTACCCTTACAGGCTACTGCCCCTTAGGATGCTTTTTCCCCGATGGAAAAGTGAGGGAAAACAAGTATTTAAAAAAAAAAATACCACACAAAGGATGTCCATAGTTTCTTTTGAAGGCAGCCCTAGAGGCTGTGACACAAGGTAGCTGCTTCAGTGAAGGAGCAAGAGGTATTTGCTGGCAAAACATCTCTGTGTGCCTTGTTCCTCTTCTCAAAGGAAACAGAGCTTGTGTTTGGTTCTTTATTATTAAAAAATGCAGAGGTTCTGACGGGTTCTGTCAGTTTTACCTCTGCTGCTTAAAGCTGACCCTTCCCCATGTGTCTTTGTCTCTGAAAAAAGTTAATTCTCCTGTCAACTCTCTCTCTTCCCTACCTGAGGTGCTGTCTGCAGTAATGTGTTTTCTGGTGAATTAATCAACTACAGCAGACTCTGAACTGTGTCATTGGAGTAGTTTTATAGGTTTGCTTTTCTTGATTTTTATGGGGGAAAAGCTTTTTGTAGAAGGGAAAGTTGTAGGTGATGGTAACTGTTGAATCAAGTGCACCCAAGTCCTAAAGGTTGTACATTAAAAGACATGTAATCAATTTTTAGCTGTAAATGGGGAAATACTTCCCAGATCCCAGACTACTTATTCATCTCATCAAAAGTGGGGTTTGTGGTTTGCTATTGTGGTTGAATAGTTTGTTGGACTTCTAAGAGAAAACTAATCTGGTAGAAACAAGCAGTTCTGAATAAAAATAAGCAAAGAACTAAAAACTGAAGAAAGCACTCTCTGCCTCTTAGGTAACAGTATTGTAGTTGATTTGCAAAAATGACAATTTACAGTAAATTTTCTAAAAATTATTTTGGAAGAAAGTTAAAATTAAAATGATTGGAATAACTTTTTAAGAGGTTGTAGTTACAAGGTTTTAAGAATCTCTTACAAACATTGCAGAGAAAGCAGGAACAAGACAAGAATGTTGAAGCTTGAACATGGTCAGCAAAACCCCTGGCATCAGTCAAATCAGGAGATATGTTGTCCTTGCTAAAAGGCAAATGAGATAATTACAAAAACACAGTTACATCAAAAAAACCCAGAAGACTTGCAAAGTAACTGCTCAGAGTATTTGTAAAGAAAAAAAGTCACAATTTTGCAGAGTTGGAGTAAAATCCACTTACTCAGAACAATGTGATATCAAAAAAAGATACTGGTATCAGCTACCTTGTGTACTGATTTGCAAACTATTATCTGAATTAAAAGTAATTTTATTTTTGAATTTATATAATGCTACTCGTCACCTAGAAAGATATTAAGCTCTTTTTTCAGCGCTTTTGGTTAAAATCCCTACTACAAGGTCATCTGCCTCCTTGCCTTAAAATATATCCATTCTATCCTGCTTCTCAGCTGATATTTTCTATGCTCTCAAATCATTTTCCCAGAGTAGAGAAGCCAAACCATTTTGACAGAATGCTGACAGGCTTCCAAACAAAACTGCAGCACGAGAGAGATCTGACCCTTTCAGTACTAGTGGAGAAACTTAAGAGTTCTTTAATGAAACTGGTATTTTAAAACTAGACTTGTGACCTTTATTGCTGCACATACCTGGTTCTGTACAAATAAGATATCCTTATTTACATTTGGGTGCTTAATTCTAATTGAGAACAGCTGGGTGTTGTGTGCTGTGGAGAAAGATGATGGGCTATGTGCTAGCACTTAATTAAAACTTGTAATGATACTCAATTGTCATTCCACACATACTATGATGCTCGAATGCTAAGGAGTGGATTTTGCTATTTAAAACTCTGTGTCCTGCTAGGTTCCTGATTAAGCACAGGCTCTGTGCAGAGCCTACCAATATGTTGTATCTGGGGTTTGAAGTCTGCATAGTGATTTGTATGTTCAGGCTGGAAAGTTGAAAGATGGAAAGGAAACAGGAATCATAGAGCAACCACTAGATTGGAAGAGATGTCTGGAGGTCATTTTGTCCAGCCTTCCATTCAAAGCAGGACCAGCTTCAAAGTTAGATCCAACTTTTTCAAGATCATGCAGCAGAGAATTATGCAGACAGAATTAGAGTTCCGTCATTTCTTTGATGTAAAGCTGTTAAACAAGCCACCAGAATCTGTTTCACATACTCCATCTGTGAAGCAGAGATAATTCTTGCATAAATACCCCCAAAGTATTTTGATCTGTCTGGATAAAATAAGAGCTCGAGACAGGAGTGGTTCCCTTCAGCACTAGGGTAAAATTATTTTTTTCTCCTTTTCTTGAAGATGTGGAGGAAGTATAAAAGAAATGTTGTCTTTCCTGTCAGTATCAATGAGGATTACAAGTACTACTAATATCCTTTCAGTTGAGTAAATAGGTCAGATTCATATTTTCTTGCTATTTAGAGTTTGAATTGCCCGTTTTGCTGTTCAGCCATTTAGGGGAGATGCTGTATTTGTGACCGCAAAAGTTCTGAAAGCTTCTATTTTTGTGCAGTTCATGCAGCTATTCACATCAGGGAGAATAGAAATACGATCCCATGACATTATTTATATGAACTGAAACAAAAAGGTCATATTCTAACTGTGCTGGCTTTAGTTTTCTCCCTGAACGTTGATGAATTAATAAGGAGACTCGAATAGCATGCGTTAGTGCACTGGGCAGGCAGCTAAATCCAAACAAGAATCCCCATGCTGGAAGCACAGTTGCATGTACTGACTGGGCAAAAGGTTACGCTTCTCTGGCTTTTTTACTGGTGACACTAGGTTTAAGTCTTCTACATGTAGCAATTAATTCTCAAAACTCTCTCTGAAATCCTTCTGGTTTTACTAGCCCTCAGTCCTGTTGCAAAG
The DNA here is from genome assembly GCA_013398015.1 of Oreocharis arfaki. NCBI lineage: Eukaryota > Metazoa > Chordata > Aves > Passeriformes > Paramythiidae > Oreocharis > Oreocharis arfaki. Next base: position 403,269 of record VZRR01008935.1, on the reverse strand, counting down.
GTGACAAAATCTGCAGGATGCAATTTGACTGAGATTGTGTCAGCCAATGACAAGAAGAGGGAAATGCTGTTATACCCTCTGCCTTCTAGCCTGCATTTCAGCCTTCTAGTGTAGATTGGCAGAGCGAGGCCAGGGCAGGCATGTCAACTGGCACAGAATACGAGGGCTAGGTATGAAATACAGGGATTCTGGCAGATGGGAGTGATTTTGAATAGCAGAGTTAGGGCAAGGGATGACAGAAGAATTCATGAAGAAGCATCTTTAGTGTCTGCTACTCACCTCTTTAGTTTTCTCAGCAACACTTTTGCCATGATTTGGCCATGAAAAATTTGAGTTCTGAAAGGAAGTTTAAATTTTCTTTTAGGATTTTTCATTTTTTTCCTCCTGCCTCTGAGCTCTTTGTCTTCTGCCTTTTTATTTTGTTCTTTCTGGTATTTGCAATATTTCCTAATTTATTTTCTTCTGGCAATTTTAATTGCTATGCTGTTTTACTTCCCTGCCAAGTCATTAATGGCAAGACACGTAGAATATGTCACATTTGTCATGAATAAGTCAGGAATAATTATGTTTCCTATAATTAGGAAAGTATTTCAGTGTAGATGTAATGCTTGCATTTACTGATATACCTCACCTCTATAAACATAAGCTTTATAAATATTCTCTATTTGTTTCCATTGATTGACTTTTAAAAGGTGAAACAGTTCAGGCAAATCCCTAATGAGCGTGGCCATTAGTTGTTTTGTTTCCCTCCTCTGGATTTCGGTTTTCTGGTGACTTAACACAATACTGTAATGTACACGTGAATTGAATCCCCAAAATATTGCATTAACTAGTTTTCAAAAATTCTGAGTCCTGTTGTCCCCTGCCCTCTGCTGCCTTTTTTTTAAAGGTGTGTTTTAAAATTATGATCGGGTACAATTTGTAAGCTATGATGTTTCTGGAACACAGCTACTTGCCTCCTGCGGAAGAAATGGTTTTGTTCCGTTATTTGGCCTGTAATTGGAGCAGAATTTTTTGATAATAATCACAAGAAATTTTTTTGTATTTGTTAAAATGATACCAAATTTGCCTTTCTCTTCTCCCGTAGCTTCGTATCTCTTAAAGCATGCATGTCTTGAAAAAGCAGTACCTCTCTCTGAAGTTCAGAAGCTTTTAGGTACATATGGTCAGGTTTAAAAGCCCCCTCTTACCTCCAGTCAGTGCAGTGCATTACATACATCTACCACTTGATGACTTGCCAGTTCTGTTCTCTACTTGCCTCACAGAAGGCATGCTTTTATAAAGCAGTGCAATATCTCAACCATTTGATGTGCCTCATTAATTTCTGCAGCCTCCTCATTTATTAAAAGTCCTTCGTTGTCTGCAGTTTAATTCTTTTCATGATTTGTTAGAACCCATCCAATTTTCTCTTAACTGATTTGACTGCTCTAATTCATTCTACATTTTGGCTGCCCTTCTCTTTGCTGCAGTAAAACACTCTGTATATTTGTATTCTGTTGCCTGCATTACCCAATTTTCTTTTAGTCCTAGATTCATGATTAGTCCCTGGTTGCTTCCTATTCCTTGTATTCTTTTTCAGACTTTTTTTCTGTACAGCTGATAACATCGCTGCTTGAAAAGGACTTTTCACAAAAGGTTCCATTTCATTTTTGTCAAACTTAAATGAGAAATTTCAGAAATGGCAATTTTTAGACAGGTAGATGTGAGTCCAAATGTCCAGCTCTCTGAGTAGGCATTGCTCTAGTCAGTATAAATGGGGGTTACTGATGGCTCTGCTTTGTGTTAAAACTCCAATGAAATAGAAAGATTGTACAATTGGCTGTCTAGTTGTGATGTTGCTGGTCTATTAGTCATGGGTCTGTATTCTTTTTTCCTTGAAATTCTTTCCAGCGTATTTGCCATTTCTAATGACAGCTTGATGCTTTTTATACTAGGTGTTAATTTAGGTGAGCTCTACACTGAGCCTGATACTGAGTAGCTTTAAGATTTTATGCTGCTGGAATGTGGAGGGTGTTACCAGAGCAGATGGACAGCTCCTCTCCTGCAAGTGCTCCTCCCGGGTGAAAACAAAAGGTCAAGAATCTACTGCAATCCTTCCATGTGTTTTATAACTCAGAAGAGCTGTTTACACTCCACCTGGGGTTTAATAGAAGCTCTTAAGACCAAGACCTCCTGCCTATGGGGAGAATTAATTTTCTTTTGGATGAGCTGTCAATACTGTGCTAACCATTGGAGCTGGGAACAACTTGTCCCGAGCTGATCCTAACAAAATTAACAGGAGCTGTGGGCTCACTTCTACTGAATTTACAGAGGAGCTGTTTATCATCAGGTGCCCATTGCTCAGCCTCTGTCAACAGAAACCTGTTGATTTGTCTCTGGTAGTTTATAGTAGATTTCATCCATTGTGCTATGATCAAGGAAGCAGGGTTTATATATTTCTTTTTCTTTAGGCAAAGTGTAATGAGTGGCTGGAAGATCTTGGTTTGTTTAGGCTGTTCAATTCAGTTTTCAAACTGAGCAGATCAAACATTAGTGTTGCATCAGCCAGTGCTAAGGTCAGCCAAGTCAGGACTGGGTGTTGATAGAGGAAGTGTGATCAATATTATAAATTAAAATCTTAAATTTGTCATCAGTGCTAGGATTATGTAAAATGTGGTGCAGGGGGCCTAAATTATTGCAAAACTGCAAAGTGAGGGACTATCCCAAAGATGTGAACTGACAGCTCAGGAAAACCTCTCCTAGAAAGCTGTAATGCTAGGGGGAGTGGGCAGCAGAATTAGCACCTCTAATGCAGTAGTTTGTGGAAATACAGGGAACACTGAGATCATTGTGAAGGTCTTCTATATAGCACTGATGTTTGCACTTGGATAGCATTGTGAACCATTCTGCAAGATTTGTTTTGACATCTGTCTTCCTTTTTGCCTCCTGAGAAGATTGTGTTCAATGGAAAAGGTCTTGGATGCAGAGTTTAGGAAACTGACAACAAATAGCAACTTGAAAGGGGTGTAAAATTTTCTTTTTTCTTTTTTCCCCAAGTAATGAATTGCTTGTGTGTTTGAGGAATGAAATAAAGTCTATACAAATTAGCAGAAGAGATAAAAAATACTTCTCTTTTGATTCTAGCCAAATAAATATGTTTGGTTCTAAGCTTTCTTTTGGTCCGTTTCACAAAACTCCCAATTAACCGGGACACTGTCAGGACCAATTTACTATTTTAAAGGGAGGTAGTTTGATGTCTCTGCCCTGTGAAAAGTCAGTTTACTTTTTCTTTATTGGATCTTGAAATTTGAAGGCAAGGTTAGTTGGGAAGGTACCTGTCAAATGCTAAACCCTTAAGTTAGGCACCAAAGTGTGATTAGTCTGGTTTGTGCAGTCCCCTGTGATGACTTATCTTCATTATAATCCATGAATCATAAAAAATATCTAATATTGAATATTTGTGCTGTACAAAAAGCCGATTGATTTGAATAAAGATGAAAGCAATGTCACAGCACAATTAATTCTAGTTCCTATACCATTTATAAGAATAGACTTTATATGGTTGTTAATAACTAAGATACGATTTTCTATAATACTTTATACAATTATTCATTAAAATCCCTACAGGAAATTCCTTCAAATTATAGGATTATATAAATAGACTGGGCTAGTACAACTGCTATTTGAATTTATGTGAACAATGCTGTAATTTAAAGTATGTTCATACAGTTTTTATACTCTCAGTCAAACTAGTTTAATTTAATCCAGTTCTTAACTTATGTATTATGTAAACCAATGTTCTTCCATGGGTATTTTGCTCTGTGAGTGGAAGACATTATCTTAGATATGCTTCTAAAATTGACTTTAACTGCCAATTTAAGCAAAATTTAACCGAATTCAACTAGCCCAATTTAGCTGTGGTCAGGATTTCAATGAACATCAAAAAGGTTGATGGTTTTGTTTGTAATGCACCTGCTGTGTACAGGACAAAAACCTTGTTCAGCTGGCCCTCTTGGTATAGGAGAAGGGCTTCTTCATGTAAGAGTTAAAAGAATGAAACGAACAAAATTGAAATTTCCTAATGAGATAATTAATGCCTCATTTTAGGCCTTTCTTAGGGCATCAAAGCAAAGGTCATTTTAACATTCTGAAAAAGTTGTTATGAGTGAAATACAGGTAAGAGTGAGCAAACTCTTGTTTAGGTAGTGCTGAACCACTGCTTGTGTGATATAAACTATCACTGAGAAATGCCTCTGTATCAGAGATGGTGGCAAATGCATCACCAGTTTTTAGAAGGACTTTGGAGAAGATGCAGAAAGCTCCTGACTGGTGAGTCTGATGTCTCTAAAGGGAGAAGAAAGCCATAGATAAATAAAACGTATTCAGGAAGAGCTACTGTAGCTTCTGCAGAACACAGTCAGGTCTCATGATTCTGCTGTAGTTCCCTGAAGGAATCGCTGCTGTCTGTTTGACAAAGGTGATCTAATTGAGGTTGACTTTAGAAGGTCTTCAAAATCCCTCCAAAATACTTAGAGAAGCCAAATTGCCATAGGATAAAAGGAAAGGTCTTCACATATATTATTAACAGTTGAAAAGACAGGAAACAGAAGGTAGGAACAAATGTTCAGTTTTCTCAGTGTAGGATTCTCACCTGGCAAATTCCACTGAGATCCGCATGAAGACCCATGTTATTCAATGTAATCAGTCTAGGGAAAAGAGTAGAGAGGGAGGTGGCAACATTTGCTGATGGCATTAAGTTGCGCAGAGCACTAAAAGAGAGAACTTTCTGCAGAGCAAAAAGGTCTTGCAACACGGAGTGATAAAATGGCAGATTAGATTCACTGGAGAAAAAGATATAGCAACACAAATGAAGAAAATGACTCTTAGCTTTATACATGTGATGAAGAGTTCTGAACTGGCTGTTACCAGGAAGGAAAGAGATAGTGCAGTTATGACTGTTTTAATGGCAATATAAGTGCAGTTCTCTGTCATGATTACAAAAAAAAAAAAAAAAAAAAAAAAAAAAAAAGGAGGCAAGTAGGTGTTGGGAATGATAAATATAGAGAACAAACCAAATATAATACATTTTCTGATGCCAGACGTTGATTGCAGAAAGAGGAGCAAGGAAGACTGAAGTTACAGAATGATTTCCATACAAGAAGTTACCACAGAACTAATGACTCTACAGTCTCTGGAAGTCTGTACATGTGGACTGTAATAGGATTTATTAAATGATGAGCAACAGTGAGAGAAGAGCTAGGCTCCAAGTGGTCGTTGTCTTTTCTGGACTGTGGAAGAAAAGCACCAAAATGAACTCTCAGGAGGTTCAAGACAAAGAAATAGAACTCAGTGTGTTTGCACAAATGTGCATCTGAACTGTGGAGTTTGCTGCCAAAGGATGTCATTGTGCATGACAAAAGGTTTGTGCAGGTTCAAAACCATGAAAGATTTCATCTAAGTTTGTTAAACACGATTATTAGACTTCTAGATGATGAAGGCAGCTCCCGAAGTCACAGACCACTGGAAGCTGGAGGAGTACTGGCATGCATCACTGCATGTTTGTTCTGCTCCCATGCACTCCTCCCTAAGCCTTCATTAGGCTACTGTTTCTGGAGAGACTAAATAGACTATTTTTATGCTCTTGGATATCGAAGATTGCAGAGTAATTTTTGTAAGCTGTTAATTTGTGTTTGTACAGTATATAACTAGCTAGAACCTAAGCAAGCCCTTCTGTGTAAACCAGCATTTGGTGACATTAAGAGAGAGAAACACACAGATGCTGCGTTGTGAGACATGGACAAACAAGAACACGACACAGTAACATACAGAAGATGTGTCAGAATGGTGAGGATGGGACTTACACTTGAATTCATCACTGTTCAACGAGGCCCAATTCTCTGTTAAAGTATCTCACTTCTATCCTCAAGGGAATTGCTTGAGCTAAAATTAAGTTCAAAGGTGTTAAGGCCAGAAGGAAAGGGAGATTTTTGTCTTCTGCCCTCTGGTAAAGCTCTGTAATTGTGTTGCCAGTACATTTTTCTGTTTTAGGTGGCAGCATCTTTAAGCATTATGGTTTCTGAATGGGACACGTGGGGACCTGCTGGAAATCAGAGCCGGGGAGCAGAAAATTAGTAAGAAACCTGCTCCTGTAACGTGGTCATGGAACAGCAGAGCAGAAACTACACCTATCCCCTGCTGACACCTAGACTGTCTAGAAGATGTGCAGGCTTTGTTGCTTCTATGTGATACAAATCTGCAAACATATTCTTCCAGATGTGGAAACAATTTCTTCTAGGGAGAGGATAACTGACCTTTTCAGAGGAGATTGTTTTGCTGTGGAATTGATATGGTATTAATCACAGTATTGACAATATAGCACTATAGTGCTTTTAGTGTCCTGCATTCGAAAATTTTCTTGGCTAGAAGGGATTTTTTAAACTCTACACATAGGACAAAGGTGGCTGAAGCTGCCCTAGGCGATAATGGAAGCAACTGCTTTGACTCAAAGGTTTTTTTCTGTCAGTTTTGCTGTTCTGGGTAGGTAGTGTGATAGACAACTCGCCCTTTTAAAAGTGCCTTTTTTCCCCCTCACTTTGTTTATACCCTGGGAATCATAAAGGTGATTTTGAGAGGACTTGGATAGCTGTTTTTCTCTTTCCTTGCATGAATGTTTGTTTCCCCAGGGGAAATGTGCGCTCCTACCCTTAGGTGTCACTGTTTATCGTTGCTACGCTTGCACAGGCTCCACAGGCATTCAGAGTTTGGCTGAATGGTGGTTTTGCTCCATCCCTCAGGAGTCTTGGCAAGTGTAATGTGTGTAGCCTGCTCTGCCAGTCTGTGCTGCCTCACATACTTGTCTCCCTCCTACATCAGAGAATAGCAGTGACAGCCTGTGTAAGGCTGTTACCAGAGATCTATATTAGTGCAATGTTATAAAAGATACCTTGCCAGTAATTTCTCAGTGTGGGATATGTCTTAAAATGGGCTTGATGGTTGTATGCACTTATTTTCTTTAAAAAAGAGTGATATTGCTAGTAAGCATGAAATTTCTCAGAAATCGAAGCTGTGAGCCCTTTAATTTTTTAAAAAATCTTTCCAGTTTTGCTTCAAAAAGATGTAGGTTCTGGCAATTTTTTCCCTTTCTAGTTCAACTTTTTTTTCATATCATCATTTTAGTAAAAAAAATTAAATCAATGTTTATATATATGTGATGGAAAAAAAATATTGCTGTCAACACTTGCCATTTACCCAAGAATTAATTCTTATCTCAAACCATCTATCTGATGGCCTGGGTCATTATACTGACTTCTAAGCAAGCACTTTAATGTCTTCCTGCTTCATGCAACTGTAGCATACAACTTCAAAACTTGTAAAATTGCCAGGGAGGGCTATTTCACCTGCCATCCATCTATTGCTACAATGAATATCTAACACTGTCACACCCAGGACATTCAGCTATTTGCAGTTATATTCACTAGATCTTACATATTACCACTGAAGTTGGGACTCCTTTGCAAAATCCTTGCTCTGTTTGCAACAAAGGAGGCAAGCTGTGTCTGCCACCACCTCCTCAGGAGATTGCTTGCTTTGGTAGACAGGAATTTTAAACAATTTTTATGCTTGCAGAAACCTCAATTGTCCTTACAGGAGGCATAAAAACCTAATAATTGCAAAAGTTGAACTATCATGCATAAGTTTACAGTATTGAATATTTGCTACATCATATAAAAATACAGCTGGAAGAAAGCTAATGAGTTGTGAAGCTCTAGGTGATTGGTTTTTTATTTTTGTTTATTTGTTTTATGTCATGAACATATTAAAGAAAATTTCTCTAAGGGTGGAGTCTCTTGTTTTTAATCCAAGAATGACCTAGCATTATGGGGGGAAAAAAGTAGAGCAGACTGGCTAGCGGATTACCCGGGGAAAACTCTGGTATTTTTAACCATGCAAATAGCTAGTCATCTGTTTTGAAATAAAGAGGATTACTTTTGCTTGATAGCTCTGCGTTGTGTTTTTGCTGTGCCCGGAGTATGAACCCTGCAGCCTCCAAATAAGGGGAAAATGGCCGTAGATCACATCATGGCTTTAGCTCCAGGAAGAAAATGCTGTGGTCATTTACAATGTTTAATCTACGTTTGAGCAATTGTGTGCATGCTAGCTCATTGATGGCTACACAAGCAAGAAATGCAGCAGGGATTGCTACACTCCTCATATGGGAAATTTCATCCTCAGTAAATGGAAAAAAAAACCAAAAAACCCTCACTTTTCTGTCCACAGGCAGAATTCCTTTTTATTTCACCAATAAGGAAATCAAGGAGCCATCTGTATCTCCTGTGGGGTTCAAATCTCACAGCCAGTTTCTCCATGAGCTGGCAACAGTATACATACACAAAGAAAAGTGCAGAAGCAGAATGGGAAGCACCACTTCTTTTAAATTACAAAGGGAATTTTTTCCCTTGTTGCTAAGCTATATGTCTCGTTATAACTCCCCTAACAATGCTGGTTTAGGAGACTTGTTGATTTGGCAAATCAGCAATTCTAAGTTACAATACGGAAAAGGGTGAATTTTGCTCTGGTTGAAAAATCTGAAAGGCTCGCAAATATAAGCGGAACACTGTCTGCAAAGAGAGTGTCCCTGGAGATTTTCACACTACTGGCCAACCTGCTTTTGATATCAGTAAGTTTAAACATTATTTTATGAGGATATAGTCAGCAGGAAGAATTTTTTGTTATTTCAGCTGAGAGGAAGACAAAGCCCATTGTCATTTCTGGTAGGCATATCTTAAAATTGAACACTGGAATAGTGTTCACTGGAGGTTTTAGAGTCAAACTTACCTGATACCTTTCAAGTAGGATACTAACGTAGTCTTGTTTTAGCAGAGCAGAGGCCATTGGGTAGAACCTTTCTAATTGCAGATGGCAGTCAGGTCTATTAAAAGCAGCGCAGGTCATCTTGCATGAAATGTGACTGGAACTAATAACGTCATTTCTTGCCTTTTTTGTTGTTTCGTTTTGTTTTTACAATCAAGGACCACAGATACTTTCTCCTTTTCCTGTCTTCGTCATTAATTTTATCCTACATCTGAATACCCATGACTTTGAAAGTGCATATTTTTCCAAGTACATATTACCAAGATACACGGGTAGGAAGTGTATTTTAAAACTGTTTCTAGCTGGTTTGTTGAGTACATTCAATTAGAAAAGATGTCTGGCCAATTCTTCTCTTCTGTGTTGTTTGGCTTCTGTTGAATCTTGAATTTTAAGGTATTCTGAGAAAAGCATGAACAGAAGAACATTATATGTATTGGCTACAGAAATACAATGCTATAAAGAAGCAGTCTGAAGATAAGTGATGTCTCTTCTAAACATTTCCATGAATTAACTAATTATAGATACTATCATTTGCCACTAATTTTAAAATATGCTTAGAGAAATCTTTCTTAAGAGAACTTGGAACAATGCACTGTCAAAGGTGAATAACAAGAACAACTCCCTGCCCTGTACACTCCCTGCCTACTTATGCAGTGTGCTGTTTGGTTTGGTTATTTTTTTCAATTCTGTTTCTATGAAGTCATTATTTTTACTTTAGAGAGGCCTAGTTTATGATTATTTTTTTAAAGCTTGAGTTTGGCATTACTACAATGGCAGGAGGAGAAGAGCAGTTATGCCCTCACTCTTCCTTACCAGTTTGGAGATTTCTGTTTCAATGACTCTGACAAAACCATGGACATTCATGTGATAGAAGCACTAAGAGCAGATGGTCAAGTGATACTTTCCGGTATCAGATATGCGCAGCAAACCAGAGTCTAGACTTCTGATAATGAGTTTCTTGACTTGTTCCAAAGATTTGGCTTTAATATCTTAAGGAACCATTTTATTTCAACAGCAAAGTCTGTGTATTCCTTGTCAGGATAATCCGATGATACAATTTTGATGCACATTTTTCTTGTGTCCATAAATTCAGTTACGAGTTTTGTATCAGTATTTGTAGTCTGCTATGTGTGTTTTTTTCATGTTGTGAATTCATTTGTTCACAATTACTTGCCTGTTCTAATTAAAATAAGATTGCGAGCTGTCTGCCTTGGTAACGTCTTTGCCAAGTAATGTTCTCCAGAGCTAGAATTCTGCAGGGTTTCTACTGTGGTCTCTTGGTTGTTGATGTGGGGTCTGTTCACTCTCACCCAGTGAGTGCACTGCAGTGACTGACTGTGACACTGCACACTGCCCCTTGGATCCAATCATTCTGTGTTCCCATGAGGCTGTTTCTGATGGCTGACTGGAAAGTCTGGTGAGAGAGTAAAGAGGAGTGCTTTTGTGTTGGCAGACGTCAGGAACTTCACTTAGGAGTCAGATTTTTGAAGACAGACTCTGGATTCAGTTGCTCCAGCTTGTCCTGCACCAGGTACTCTGCAAGGGAGAGTTACACCCCACTATGGGGGGCCTGCTGATCCACAGAAGTTGAAGTAGCTTGAGAGAAACCAAGAGGAACTGGAGGAGTAGTTCTCCTTGGGAGCTAGAGTTTGAATAGCTCAGTGAGTGGCAGATCAGCAGATCTCCAGATGAGGCCATCCTTCACTGAACTTGGCCGAATAGGGTAGATAAGAGCAGGCTGTCATTCCAGCTTCTGACAGTTATCATTTTGGAATATCTACTGAACAGACTGAGGTGAATCAAATCACCCAAATATGTCTGACTTCTTGCACAAAAAATGAGAATGGCTTTCTCAAAGGTTTCTTATGAACCAGATGAGTACCGTGAGTGATATGAAAACAGAGGAGGTTAGAAAATGCTAGGTACAATTCTAAATAATTCTCTGCAGTACACAAACTTTTGGCAATCCCCATTCCTTGTTCTCTACTTGTTCTCTCAACTTTTAAACCATAGGATAAGGTTTGGATTTCCTGAATTCCTGCTCATAATCTGTTTCTACTATCTAGAGGAAAAAAAAAAAAAGACTAGGAAAATTATCTCCTTATTTCAGGGCTCTCAAGCCCTGCATGGTGTGCATTTTTGTTCAAGAGACAGAAAGGTCAGATGAAGCAGACTTCCATTTGCTATGCTCAGCAGCTGGTTTGATAATATTATTCATTCTCTTATGTTTCCTCAGAGTATATCTCCTTCCAAACCAGATCTTCTCATAGAGGTAATGCCATAATCTTATCAAGACTGTAAGAACTTTAATATTCTCTCTGTGATTGTCTCTCCTAACAGTTTTCAAGTAAAAGATTATTTGTTCAGTGACCCTACTGTCTTTCTTGTCTCAGAAAAGTGTTTGAAGAGAATTTGAAGTCCTTTACTGCCTACTGTAGCAATGCAATTCATTCTTCTGTCTCTTCTTGTAGTGTCTCTAGAAGAACCTCCAATTTCTTCCTTTTTTCTTCACTGCCAAGGAATAGAGGAACACAACAGTCTTGTTGCCCACAAATCACAGCAGGAAGTTATAAGCTCTAGCAGTGGTATAGTTTTTAGAAACCTCTTTGAATGGTAACAGACAAATAAAAAGGGAAGAAAAAGAGAAACCACAAAGTGGCTCAACAGTTTCATAAGCACTGGACAATTACAGTACACTTTATTCCTTCTCCTACAACAACCTGTGTAAAATGTCTTTTATCTTCTAGAAATTATGCCCTCTATTATGGTTCAATTTTTCTTTACAAGTCCCTTTACACCTTGGACCACAGCTAAGCAAGCTGCTCCTTGCAATACCAAACTGGCCCACCAGGTAACTTCTGCAACACCTTCATGCTAAGTCCCTTAACCCTCTTTCATTCCTCTCACCGATATGCATTAGATTGTGGAAATCAGAATGCGATTCCAGTGTAGCTAATGTAGACATTAGCAATAAGGAGTAACCTTCTCAACAAAGGGGGATGTCCTAGCAACATGAGTTACTCTGCCTGTGATCCATCTTTCAAAGATTCTGTCACCAGAGATCTTCCAGGATGGTATTCCTGGCTCTGTCCCGCATAAAAGGAAGGAGCTGGGCTCTGATCGCTTCCAACACCTTCTCACTTTATCTGAGGGATAATGACTGTTTTACTCTAAACACTAAGTAACTAATAAGTGTATCTAAACACTGGGGCCTGATCACATTGATTGTCCTACTTGAAGACTTGGCCACAGCATGTTGCAACCCTCTCCCACTCTTCATGTCTCTTTTTCTTCCCATGGGAAGTAAGGAATAGGAAAAGGTGGTGGGGGGAATCAGCAAGTTTGAGAATGCCTGTCGTGACACGGGATTGGGATGCAGATAGACTGCAGCGAGTCCAAATGGCTGGGAAGGAGTCCCAGATTCTGCTGTTAAGATATAGAAAACATTTAATATGAGAAAAGTGTTAACTAAGCTGTGACTAGAAGCGTGTACAAGGAGTGTGATGATCTGGAGGCCTTTTCAACTTGTGCAAAAACTTAGGTTATTTCAGTAGAAATAGAAAAAGTGCCTAGTTAACTTCTCCATGACTTACCATTTAAAATTTCCCAGTAACTTGAGTTGTTTAGGGGATGCCTCCTCAGATCCTCTCAGTGCAAGGATATAGTAATGGATCCCTTATGGAAATCAGGATTTGACAGAAAATGAGAGGGTGATTTAAGAAGAGAAGGTCTAATGATGAGAAGTAGCAGCAGTGAAAAAACTCCCAAATAGGTAGGGAAAAAAGCAAAGTTCTTAGAAAAAAAAAAAAAAAAGGAACTTTTCTTGTCATCAAAGAAATTATAGAATAAACTGGACTGATTTCCAAGCCACACGATGACACAGCTTCTCTGTATTTTTGGGGATGTTAAATTATTCATTTTAGTAAATACCCAATTTTAGGAAATCTAGGTCATATCAGACATGGGGCAGCATGAGATTCTTTATTTATCACCTGTATCCTGTCACATACTCTCTTCCACTACACTAACAAGAAAGAGAAAAGCTTTAGATACAGGTCTGCTTTTCCTGGTAGATACATTAAACAATCCTGCAGTAATCAGGTGTGGTATATAGAGGTAAAGCTACTGTGATTCAAGAGCTTTACTTTCAAAATCTGTCTAGCAGTAAATTCCATCCCAACAAACACATTTGGCCCTTTTCTAGGCCTGCACGACTTTTCACTAAGAATAACCAGACATTTCAGAGTACGCCACAACGCTTGGAAGCTTTAAAGAGCCATTTCTACCCTTCAGCCTCGTTTCTCCCTCCTTTGTTTCATGTTGTTCTTCTCCCTGATGCCTGACCAGAGTAAATGCCTGAGCGTCTCATGTTTATTCACCAGGCTGCTGATGATAATCATGATGAAATCTCAGTAGCTTTCAGCTAGGGCAAGTGTTATTTTTTTAGAAAGCATTTCCATTCCAAGTTATTGCATATGATATCTTAGGCCTTGATCTTTTGAAAATCATACTTGATGCCAGGAGTAGTCAGGCTGGTAAAGCCAAGCACATACATAAATGTTGGCAGGATTTGTTCTTTCCTCAGTGTAAGAGTGAAATAATTTAACAAATTGTGTCATACATGTAAGGAGTATTTATCAGGCCCACACAGAACAGCTGTTAATAGTTTAGAACTGTAATCCATGTATCCATGTCAATAAAAATGGATATATACCCCAGGTGAAGGTTTTTGGAAACAGCCATCATGTGGCATGTTGTAAAATAAGCTAGAATATGCTGCTTGTGTGTTTGGGTGTGGTTAAGGTGTGGGGATTTTAGAACTGCATCTTGTCACAGTTACAGAAATAAAAATTCTTCCAGGTTTGTTACAGGAGCTCCTGTCTGCCACCTTGTGTGACAACATCTAAAGTACAGAATTAGGTATTTAGAGGAAAAAGAGTAGCAGTGGTTGTCAGATTGCAGAAATAAGTGCTGTGCTTTCAGATCATTGAAGTATGGACTCCCTTGGAAAAGTACCCAGCTGAGTGCTAGAAAAGTTCTCTGGGAGAGAGAGACCTGCACACACGTTGTGAATATGTTATAATTAGAGAGACCAGACTAAAATATTTCTATGCAGGGAGGTAATGAATGAAATGCAGGTACCTGTAGTACTAACAGATCACAGTCCTGATCTTAAATGAGGGCAACTAGAAAACTCTCATTGCCTCCAAAAATGCATAAAGAGGGCCTATGCTTTATATCTAAATAAATTGGCAACTTTAGTTAATTATTTTCGTACTGCTGTCTGGCCTATTTCTCTTAATCCCATGGTGATTAAGAGTTAGTAATATTTTGCCTGTCATAAATTCTCCTTCTTTTTGCATGTGTGGCAAAGATTTTAATTTGTAATTTCTAATTCCATCCTTCCACAGCGAGCCTCTGCTGATCTGCTCTTTATATCTTGTTTTCAAGGTACTCTAGATGATATCAGCTGGATCTCTTTTCCTGCTCTGAAATACATTTCCTTCTTCCACTGTTGTAGTCCAAATGGACTCTACACCTCTGTACTTAGCTGTGTTCCCAGCGTTTAATCCTTAGAGGTACTGCCAGCCTTCAAAGGAGTTTGTATCCAGGCAGAGAAATGGGAGATGCCGAGTTAACTTGGCATTGGGATCAGTAAGAGAAGAGCAAATTCAGCATGCTAAGGACATTGAAGCCCAGGTACATGTAGGTATTTAATTATCCAGATTTAAACTTCTGACTCCCCCTAGATTTCAGTGTTGAGTTATCCCTCTAATTAAGAGTGTGGGCAGATAACTTCTGCTCATTTTAATTGCCTAAGTAACCTAGTAAATGCAGGGGCACTTCTGGACTAAATAAGGTGAAGCGTTTGGATACACTACAAAGCAGGTCAAGGGAGGTGATCTTGGCCCTCTGCTCAGCCCTGCTGAGGCACATCTGGAGTGCTGTGTCCAGATCTGGGCTCCCCAGCACAAGAGAGACATGGAACTCCTGGAGCGGGTCCTGTCAAGGGCACCAGAGATGATTAAGGGACAGGACAACCTTTCTTATGAGGAAAGGCTGAGGGATCTGGGCCTGTTCAATCTTAAGAGGAGACGACTGAGAGGGGACCTCATCAATGTCTGTCAGTATTCAAAGCGAGGGTGTCAGGAGGAAGTTTCCAGGCTCTGCTCAGTGGTGCCAAGCAACAGAACAAGAGGAGGAGCAGGCAGACACTGATGCACAGGGAGTTCCACCTGAACATGAGGAAGAACTTCTTTACTGTGCAGGGGCAGAGCACTGGAACAGATTGTCCTGAGAGGTTGTAGAGATATCTCAGTGGGGATATTCAAGGTCTGTCTGGACACGATCCTGTGTCACACACTCTGGGATGCCCCTGCTTGCGCAGGGAGGTTGGACCAGATGACCCACTGGAGTCTCTCCCAGTCTTACCCATTTTGTGTTTCTATAAAACAAACAAGTTGTTTAAATTACTTAGCTAATGACCTTTGTTCTTTACCTAAACCCCTTACCAATATTTATAAATGCAATTAAACAAATGTGGAATCAAAACCAAGATATACAAATCTAAAATTAGAAAACTAATTAGTTCTATATTTCTTGGTTTTACACGGGAAACGTTTTTCACCAGACTGAGAAAACTGTGAAAACTTTCTCATTGAATTAATAAAGTATTTAAGGATAATCTTGCTAATTGATGTACTTACAGCTGATCTTCAAAGACTTGAAATAATGTTGATATGAAAGTACGTAGGCATTTCTTATAATGTTGTACAGGTATTTGTACATATATGCAGCGATAGATGCAAGGATCTTTCTAGGGTGGACTTCATGCCATCTTTAAAAGTTTAACTCTGAAGTTAGACATTTACTTCAATCTACTAATCTAGATTGACTCATTAGTCAGTGGGGAGAGATAAGGAACTCTAAAATGTCTTTCTGGCCGTCTTATGAACGATGGGACAAACCACAAGTTGAAAGTTCTCTTTCAGAGTGGAGGGGAGTCTGTTCAGCTTGCTTGCTACTTTGATGTTTAGCTTTTCAGCAGCTGACATTTGAAGAAAAACCACCATTTCCTATGACAGTAAATAATTTTTCACCACAGATCTCATACCATTGGATTGAAACAGTGAGTTATTAAAGCTCTAGGAAATCCTCACCATCCTTTCAATAAGAGACTTTGAGAAGCACCACAGGAGAATTAAAGTTCTGTGGGAGTAGGGTGTTTTTATAGTGTGGGAAGGGTGGGTTTTGATCAAAGACTGGAAAATGTGTCCGTCAGCTTGTTCATTCTCTGACTGTAGGAGTTAGAATTCCTGCTTGGACACAGAATCCTTACTGTGACTTCTGAGGAATGCTAGAAGATGAGAAAGTGGAGAAGAACATTTCATTTGCTCAAGAAATGTTCGTGTGGCTACAAGATGAACAGCACCTTGTAGAATCAATTCCCACAACAGCAACCAACTTAATGAAGATTATTCCTGAAGCATTCCTATTCATTACTGCTGATCAAAAATCTTGTGCCTGCTGAATGTATACTGCCAGACATTCTACTCCCCCAGAATCGCCCCGTGCTATCATCCTACACTGAAAGTTTACACTTCCTCGGTCTGCTCTAGTTTATATCAAATGGAGATTATTAAGTTATACACAGGGGAACAGGTGGGTGGAGCAGCTGGCATGAGAAGTGAGCAGCCTGACAACAGAAAAAAAATCGGGGTAGATTGCAGCACAAAAATTTTCCTAGGAAATTGCAAATTTCACAATCTGTTCATGAGAACTGATGGTATAGCTCGTGTGCCAGGTAACAAGTCTGGGAGACTCTAGACTTCGCTGGAAGCAGACTATTCAAGACCTTCAAAGATCTTGTTAGTTTTGGCTTCAGTCTATTACACTGTATCAAGCAATCCTACTCATTCTGGAAAGCAACTCCTTATGAATTTCTAAAGTAGATTGAAAAGGTCACAGTGGTTTTTCAGTCTTAATTGACTGGCTGACTGACTGACTGACTGGTTTACTTGTATTTTTTATTGCAGATGAAACTTTAAAGATAGCACTGTGAACTCTCAAAGTCATGCAGAATTTGAGGGGTTTATCTTTGGTTTGATTCAGTGTCGTGAAGAAAATGTCGTCTTGAGCTGGTTCAAACAAACACCAGTTAAAGGAAGCTGCCCAACTAAGTAAGTTCCCCTGAATTTGGGTAGAATGTGGAGGGTGACCTAGTGGAACGAAGAGTTAGACATTCAGAAGTACTCAAAATTTCGATTCTAATGAACTGGGATGGCCAAGGAGAATGCACTAAGTCAGGACAACGTGATAAGGCTAAAGTGGCAAAGTTTCTACAATAAGTAAATGTGTAGATGGCTATGGAGAAAGTAGGTGACAAGATCAGATGTGGAAGAAAAGATAAGCCGCCAGTTAATGTCTAATACTGTGGCAGCTTATCCTTTATCATTTATAGGGATCCCAGGCGGGAACAGCCTCTTAGTCTCAGGACACAGCGGTACAATGTCTTACCTTTGTGAGCTCAGTGTTGTCATGGTTTATCTCTGACTGTCTCCTGTTTTGACTTAAGAAGCTTTTCTCATAAAAGTTTTGTAAAAAACACATAAATTTCTGCAAAAAGTTGCACTTCTAACAAATCAGCATTTTTCAAATGAAAAGTGTTTAATCAAAAAGTTTCCAGCCCAGTCTAGTTATAGCATCCTTTCTAAATGTTTCAGGGTTTCAGACAGCACTTCAAAAAGTATCACGATGAAACATTTGTTATTACTGGTCCTCCATATTACTGAAATTACAAGAAACAATTAAATATGTTATAAAAGATATCTTGATAAGCATTTGACATGCCACTGAATAACATTTGGTGTCTCAAGTTTCCAATTCTTCTCTTTTAAAACCAAACTTCCTTCTAGTTCTTATCTGAATTACTGTTGAACACCAGCCAAAGTTCACTTGGGCTTCCTTTCTACAAAAATTCAATTAAGAAATGTAAACATTTGGAGTCTCTTTCGGGGGAGGAGGCAGTGAAAAAAAAGGAAAAATAAAAGGAAGACTGTCAGTGAGAAAGATGCATGTAGGCCAAAAGGAGAGTGAACTATTTTTATGTAGAGAAAAGAATCAGTAGTAGCTTTTGACATGGACAAAGTAATGTTGCAACAGGCAGCTTGTGACAGAGGTCAGTCAGACAGCTGTGCATGAGAGAAAGGTAACCCAGCACAGTCACAGGCAACAAAATGCTGCTAATGGCAGGCAAAGGTGTTTAGCTTTTGGAAATATTTTTACTATTGTGGAACATGCAATGAGTGCTGGTTTGAAACTGGTATATTTTGGTTTTGATGACATGCTGCTTCTCATAGGCATTTGTTGAACAATTTCCAAAGTCCTGGTATAATGTAAAAGGCTATGGTAAATTTTACAAAAGTAAAGGTAAAGAGAGAAACATGACAATAATAGCAGAGGAGAGAATATAAAGTAAAAGGCTCAGAGTGGAAGCTCATCTGTGCATTATTTTAAGGCACATTTAATCCAGTAACATGGGAATTGTCAATGCAGGTTTGAGACCACTGTGCTGGCAAAAGCTGGATAATACATGCAAAGGCCAACACATTTCTGAGTCATTGTCTAGAGCCTGGTAAAGGAAGTGACAGCTGGTGGTGTTCTTAATATCAGCATCCAATCCAAGGAAACCAGCTGAAGCATGTAGCTGAGAAAATTCATTACCCATTTAAAAAGTTCAAAGGGTATGTGAGGAAAGTTAGAAAAAGACTTTGGCTTTTGAACACTCAGCTCTTTCACAGGAGCTTCAGGAGTTATAAAAACTTGTTCAAGAATGCATGCTGAGAATATTTCAGCTAAATGACTCTTAAAACCCAGGCTTACACAAGGTATGAATTCCAAGCAAGTTGACAAAATCCTTTAGCTGAGATAGACAAAGCAAAAGAAAACCCCCAAACCAACCCACCACCAACAGCTACCCCCTAAAATTCCTAAAACTCAAGTACCAGTGGGTGCTTGACATATATATATTTGCTTTTCTTTGATATCCTTTAAACATGCTTGTTGAAAAACATTTCTGGAAAGTTTCTACAGAACCCAGCCCTAGATAAGCATTTAAACCGTGGGACCTCAACATCCTGGTTAGGAGTAGACATGGATTTGGGTTACACCACGGCAAAACAAATATGGAAAGCAGGCCTTTTCTGATCACTGAGGGGGCTTATTCCATGAAGGGCTAGGAAATGACACCTCCCTTTAAATCATGTTGCTAGTGTTGCTCAAGGATAGAGAGGGTCTGTTAGAAAGGCTGACCCTGGAGCTCTGGGAAACCTGGCTGTTCTTGGGTGCCCAGCTGGAAGACAGCAGCAAACTCAACAGGTTGGAGCTGGGACAGCCACAATTTAAGAGTCATTTGGGGATGTAAAAGAAGCTCACTGTGCTGGAAGTGGCCAGGGAGAAGGATTTGACCACATCTTGGTTTAAAAACAGCAGTAGGCCACTATTCATAAGAGCAAGTTTGATATTATGACTCAAGTCTCAGATGGATTCATAAGATATTGGTGAATTATAGCTATCTATTTTGTGGCATCAATGTTGTCTGAGTAGACAGTGTTTTTATAATCTGCTTTAAATATAGCTTGAGCAGGAAAATATTTAAAATTAATCTAGATGCTTCAGGACTTGTCTAGCATTAATAGAATTGTACAGGAACAGCTGGACCAAATTTTGATAGAGTTTTATTATTAGCTCTTGAAAAGGAAATTATTGTAGATTTGCTCACATGGCTTCTAACAGTTGCACTGCTGCTCTTCTGTATGAGTTTTAGCACACCACCCTAGTTCATAGTTTTTTGGTAGTTCATTTCCATGCAGCAAAAATGTGAATCTTTTCCTGAATCATGGCCTTTCCTGTTGTTGGTGAGCAGGGAAGTTCAATTATTTTAGTGTCCTTTGCCTCTTGCACTTTCTCATCTGCTGTGTTTTCCAGAAGAGGGTCTTAGATTATCGCAAATTGTCCAAACATTATCAAAGCATAGCTGTATTTTTCTCACCTGCTTTTCATGTGAGAAAGTGAAACCCTGACAGAAGAAACGTTGTCTGTGGTGATAAAAAGAAGGTTTTGGTCACCTGCAGAAATAGAAATCAGCATTACATCTGGCCCAACATTATTGTGTGCTAAAAGAAAATGACACCAAGTCTTGTGTGTGCTGTGTCCCTAGAAGAGGCAGGAGCCTTCTTTCTCTTTAACAACTCTATTTTCAGAGTATGCAACTGTCCCCAGTGATCAGAGCTCACAGACCCAGATTACTGTACTCTTTGGTCTTTTCTTTTGGCCGTGATATTGTGGCTGAATTTACTATCCTTTGCATCTTTTAGATATATATTTTGCTTTTTTAGGTTTTCAGTGTTGGAAACAGACATAGTATGGATGAAAATTGGCAGAAAAACGTGAAAAGCTTCAGGATTTTGAGTCAGGTGGCAGAACATTCGGGAAGCTTCTGGCACACCACAGATGGTCGGTATAAACTGTTGTGGCAGAGCAGCTCTGCCAGGAACCCCATGGAGTTTATTTCGAAAGTAAACTTTTAAAAATACAAAGGATAAAAAATTAATATAACTTGAGATCACTGGTAATATGTTAGCTTGTTGTAATGAAGTTCCATGTCACTCCATCCTTTCCTTCCCCCTCCCCCAGTTATATAAGATCATTATCCCCATTTTCCTAATTCCACCTTCTCTGATCTTTGTACTCTTTCAGACAAATCAGGTGGCTGGACTGGGGATACAGCATAGTATTAAACTGTATAATAATAATGTATTGGGTAAGGTAGCAAGTTTTATTATGTTAAGCCATATTCTTATTTGAATTATGCTATGAAGTGTGAAAATTTTGGCCAAGGATTGAGAATAGGAGTGGATGAGTCTAATCCTGAAATTCGAACACGATTATTTTTTCTCCCTTATTGATGGTTTTTTTGGGGCTTGGGTATTTTTTTTTTTAGCAAAGGAGAAAATGTCCTTAGAAAAGAATAATTTTCAGCTGAAAAATTCCCAGGCACACAGAACAAATTGGAGAAACACAAAGTTTGGGAATTTGATTGAGTTTTTTTTCAAGAATATTGGCCATATTTCAGAATTTCTTGCAACCATGATCCATGGTGCTTGGCAAATCTTAGCTGCCAACTGATATTTCAAGAAGAAACCCATCTTCATAAAGTTAGTGTTAACTTCTTAATCACTTCTTTTACTTTCTTTATTAGCTAGAGGAGTCAGCATTTAGAAATGTCAACCAAAATGTATGAAGGGATTCAAAGATGGGACTCATCTTTTGATAATGGTTCCATTGTACAGTACTGCAAAAATATAAATATTGCTTTAGCTAGTTGAGATACCAGCTAAAACTTCCTATCTCAAAGCAGATCTTAATATCAATGTCAAAATATATTAGTTGTCAAAAAAAGAAAACATTCATCTTATGTACCAGTAAGATATCTTCTAAGGTAACAGCACATCCTCTCCACCTTAAAGTCCCAAATATTGAATACAACTGTGTTTTTTCTGTGATATTTTGATGTGAAGTTTTACTCAAGATTTCTTTAAACTGGGTCATAAAGGAGGACAAACTGAGGTTACCTGGGTGAATTTGATTGTTTCTAAAAGTGATGCATCTGTTGAATTTTCAATGAGTATTTTTGCCCTCTGTACCTCAGCCTTTCAATTTGGTGAAACAACTTGTTATTGTATTTCTTTCAGGTGGAATCCCTGTGCAGTTAATAGCAAAATTCCGTGGGATGGATGCTAGACTTTTTGGGTCAATGAATGTGGATCTGCCCTGGGAGTTAAATCGGGGGTTGAACAGAATAGTTTGAGATTGAGCTATGCCCAGTGCTGTTGCTTTTTTCTAATTTTTTTTCCCCCCTTTCCCATGCTTGAAAGGAAGGAAGTAAAACCCTTTCTAGGCAAAGTCAGAGAACATAACCTATAACTGCTGTATGAACGGACACAAAGAAGCCGGGTGTAAAGCTTGGAAGATGCATTAGTGAGATAATATGAGGAGTTCAGCTTGAGGGAAAACTGGATTGGTGACTAATAACATACATTCATCGGTAGTCTCATGTCTTTTACGTGGAGTATGAATGTTGTGTCATGTGTAGAGTGCCATTTTTGTCTTGCAGAATGGAACCAAAGTTGGGAAAACACACAGACAGGGTTATATAGCTGCAATAACCTATTCTCATTATATAATTAGGTGTAATCATTCTATGATTTATGGTAATGTTCCATTTGTGGTGAATCTGTACGTGAAACCATATTTTAATGTTTCAGCCCCAAGACTGTTATTCTGGTGTGTTATTTGGTTGTTGTACATTTCCACATCCATAGCAACAATTTAGGTATTCTCAGCACATAATAATTGTGAGAAAATCAAATTGCATCTGCTTTTGCTGAAGGAAGTCTGAATAAACCTTCCCTGTTAAACATCCGTTTTTTCCACTCGTGGGCTGGTTAAGCAAAGTCTTTGTCTGTCGATGTTTCTCAAAGTAAACAGACTGTAATGTAACTCTTCAGGAGCTCTTCAGTACCCCGATGCCGTGAGCATTTCTTTGCTTCTTCCGGGACAATCTTGTAGCAACTTTTCAGTGCCTTATTGCCTTGAAACTGTTAGAGATTCACAGAGTGTTTTAGGTAGGAGAAGACCTCTAAGATCATTGAGTCCAGCCACTAACTCAGCACTGCAGTGTTCATCACTGGACCATGTCCTCAGGTGCCACATCTACATGTCTTGCAAATACCTCCAAGGATGGAGACTCAACCACTTCCCTGAGCAGCCTGTTCCAGTACTTGATAACCCCTTTGGGGAAGAAATTCTTCCTAATATCCAACCTTAACCTCCCCTGGCACAACTTGGGGCTGTTTTTTCTTGTCCTGTTGCTTGTTACTGGAGATGCTCTTAGTATTTTCATTAGCCTTTCCACTATTCACAGCACAGGCAAGCAAAATTAAAAATTCTTTTCCTCTCACATCTTCAGAAATCTACCACAGAATTCAGTGAGAGCTCTGAAAACAGTGTCCATCTCCAAGACCTTGGAGAGCATGGAAATTACAAGGATTTCAGACATGACCTGTGAAATGCAGGGAGGTCTCCAGGCTCCTCATTTCACTGAAAATTTAGCACAGTTCTGCTCATCTTCATTTTGCTAACTGTTCTCTGTATACCTCCTCTCTGCCAATGACAGGAATGGAAAATCAAGACTTAACCACTAACTCCATGGCCATTCTAGTCAGCCCATCAAAATTCCTACAGCTGCTCTCTGCTCAGGGCTCATCAAACATCTCTCCCATCACAGTTTATCAAACGCCTCCACCTCAGCATTTCAAGTAACTCAAGCTGCTTCCTTTTCTTGCTTGCTCTCCTGCCAAAACCAGAAAGCCTTTATTAAGGGCTTCCCCGTCAATCATCCCAAAGGCCCCTTTGGAGATCTGATTAGTGTTTGCAGCCTACATTCAGGAACAGGCTGAATCTGCCTGCTGCAATTCATACAAAGGGGTATGGAGGAAGGGAGTGATTTAACTGAAGTGTGAAGCCTTGTTTCTATGCTGCAAGATATGTTATCATCTCCGTGAGCAGTGAGATATTTTCAGGATATATAGAGTTTTGCATGCAGGGATTTAGGATCTGCCATGTCATTTGGGATTGTTAGGTTTGTCTTTACTTCTGAGCTTGAGAAAATGGGTGAATTAGGCTTTGCTGGAGCTTGAGACTGCTGTGCTCAAACTGCTACTGTGGTGTTGGTAGCTTACAGCTGACTTACACTTACTTCCATCCTGTGCAATCATATCAGAGCAGACATTCCCTTCATCTTGCTAAGCCCATAGGGACTGGAAAAAGCATTTTAAAGGAAGCTAGAAGTCTTCTGTTGCTGGTGCTCTGTGTCCCATGTCTTATGATTTCACCAAAAAAAAAAAAAAAGTTTAAGTCTGTCCACCTAGAAGAATGGAGAATGGGCTGAATTTCACTTTTTCAGGCAGTGCTGGAAACTTTGAGAAGTTCTGCGGCTGGGCTGGCTGTGCACACTTTATGGGGAGACCCACCAAGGGCTCCCCGTCTGCATAGGCTGCAGGTTCCATCCTTCTCTGCTAAGCTCCATTGTACAAGAAGCAAATAAGGCACCTGACTTAAAAAAAAAAAAAAAAAGTGAAAGGAACAAGTGATTTATTTGTGATGCCAAAAGCAATCACCTTGCACATTGAAGTATGAGATTTTATTTGGATAAATTACTTTATTCATGCCGTCCTGGCTAATCTAATAACCTTACTGAAACTGCACTCAAGTTCTTCTGCTAGCCTGTTGCTGCTGTGAATTTTGCATAGAAATCAAGCTGCAGATAGTTGATTTTCCCTGATTTAATTATGAAATAGCTCTCAGAGCAAAGTAAAGAGACTAGCTGCTGCCTGCCTGCTCTAGGTGCTGTGGTGTGAAGTCCATGGAGCCAGAGCAGCAGTGGCAGCAGGACTGTACCTCATCACAACCTCACAGGAAAGAAACTGGATGTTGCCTGGTAACGGGAACTGTTCCTTTTCTTTTTCCAGAGGTTTAGCAAACAGCTGAAACAACCAATTTGGGGAGCAGCATAAGGTTTGAAAAGAACAAATAGCTGTTGAGGAAAAAACAGTCGAAGAGTGAGATCAGAGATCGTTACTTGGATACAGCAAAAGCCAACACAACAGAAGGGCTGAGAGGAAAGGCAAAGGAGAAATAACAGTAGACTTATTTAAGCTCTGGGAGTACTTTGTAATTTTTTTTTTTCTGTGCTTGTGCGTTTAGTGTCAATGCAGCTCTTCTACATCTGGTGATCTAAAAGTGTTTTTAGAAAACTTTTGGTGCAAGTCTTCTCTTCTTCACTTTCCAATCACTCCTCCTTGGTCAGATTTTCATGTTTATCTTCCACTATCTTTTCACTCTTTATTTGTTCTTCAGAAGGAGTTTCTTTTGTTACACCTCATATGAAGTAAGGGTGGTACTGGTTTCAAAAAAAGGCAATTTCATTGAGACAGCAGGGTCACTTGACACACTTGGGTTACTGATTCTGGGTGTCTGGTGCCTTGCTACCTGCAGTTGGCACTACATCATTACCACTAAATAATAATTTTTCTTCAAAATCACAAAGGTTGCAGAAATAGACCTCAAATTTTGCTCATGTGAGCACAAGGAAGATTGGATGTCCATTCTTGATCAGACAACACAGAAATAATGGTACTGTCTTGGAGACTTCTTCCTTTGGTAGTGCTGATTTGAGTTCTGTTTTACAGATGAGGGAGATGCAGTTGGACTGCTCAGCTCATATTTTCCCTGTGGTTCCTTTCCCTCCATGTGGCAAATGAGCGTTGCTGAATTCTCCGAACTGATCAGGTCACAGAGACAAATGATGAGTGAATGTAGAGCAAAGAGGTTTGGTTTTGATGGCTTTGCCAAAAATAATACAGGTAAATACACAAGGTCACAGGTGTGAGTTATCCTAGAGAAGACAGCCTGGCTCTTGGCTGCTGGTGGTAGCTGTATAAATTACAGTATATATGATCTTATATATCTTATATATGATAGATTAGAATTACTTCGAACACTTTTACCTTTATTGTATTTACATTTTCACTTACATGTTACAGCTTTATCTTACAACTCAACAACAGGTTGTTCAACTTCCTCTTTGGTTCCATGCAGCATTTCTAATGGAGACCTCCCAAAATATCTTGCTGGAAGGGAAATGCAGCATAAGGAGCTAGGTACGAATACATTTCACAGTACAGCAGGCTTTTTGAGGTAACTTCTTTTTAGGCCTGCCTTGTGATTACCATGCAATAATGAGCAGATATTTACACAGATACTCTGCTGGGTTTCCTTTCTGTGAGATGCCACTGACCATCATGAGGGAGAGCTCATAACCTGCACTCAAGATCTGATACCACCTTTGCTTTGATACAATATGGATTTTCAGTCCTTGGCATCTCTGTTTATGTCAGTTTCCTCCCCTTTCAATTTTTCAGATCTCACACCATTTTTTCCCCCCACGTAGAAAATCCTATTTCTGTACAATCATTTTTCTCTTTCCATATTGTTAGGTATGAAAAGATAAATCAAATGTGTAAGGCTTGTAAAACTCTAACCCCTTTTCTAAAGAAACAATATTTAGGTTCACTGCCTAGCTGTCAGATTTATTCACCCCTCTCCTAAAACTATTTCAGTCTGCTGTAATTCTTTTAGAAATTGCTATCTTTTATTTTAAGCAAAAAAACCCCATGAAGAAATGTGTCCTCCAAAAAAAAAAAATTGTTAGAGGACACAAGGTAAAAATAATCGCACAATTTAAATACTGTTAAAGAAGTTAATACATGTATTTTCCGTTGGGTTGTGTAACCTTATATAGTATTGCAGCTCATTATTTTTGCGTATTACTGTACAATTTAACTGTACTTATTATATTTGATAATTAAAAGCATCTATCTCCAAAGAATAATGCAAGTGAAAGTGTCAAAAATACTGACATAACATTAAAAATCTTTTTTTGGAAAATGCAAGGAGTTTGATCTCAAGAATGAAGTTGCAGCTTTTGGCTTTCCTTCACTGGACATATTTTAGACTTAATTCAGTAGTCATTGACATCTGTGGATCAGGCTTTTTTTTTACTCTCCACAGCATTCAATGAACATACTGTACATGCCTTGCTTTTTTAAAACACACTACTGGCCCCATAAGATGAGAGATTTGATTTTCTTCTTTCTTTGGTCTGGAATTGTTCTATTCTATTCTATTCTATTCTATTCTACTCCATTCCATTCCATTCTGTTATTCAAGTGACTCAATACCTTTATTTGGGAGTATTCTCTTATTTCTCTGAACCTCTTTAAAGTCTTTAAAGTTTTACTCAAGAGTGGAATCTGCCCTTTGTAAATAACCTTGGAATGTGTGGGAAAAAAGAGTTTGAGGAGTAATTTAAGTCCTCAGAGTTAGGCTACGCTATTGGCTATTATGCAGACAGTTCAGAAAACTTCTGTGAAAACTTCTCTTTAAAATTCTTGGTAATTTCTTAAAGGAATATTACTAATCTTGGAAATTTATTACAGTGTAAACATTTCTAGCAGCTGACTTCACCTGCATTCTCTATCAGAGAAATTTTGGTTATGCAGCAAAAATAGGTTTGCAGTTATACCCTATCTTAAAATGACCTAAAAACCTGTAGATGTTTTATTTTTCATTTCTCAATATGATGAGCCAGCTGGCACAACTGACAGGCTGTTCAAGTGGAGTTGTGGCTCTTCCAGAAGATTTCCTGTAAAAATAATCAGTGCGTATTGAGATGTACTCAACTAAGAGATTTCCGTGTCTCAAACCATTTTCAGTATATGGTATTAAAAGTTCATCTGGTATTTTCAACTTGCTAAATTTTGAGATTTTATTTTAATGACATACAACCTAGGAATTTTGGCTCTGATGAATAATCAACTGTGAGAGTAACCTCTTTTTCTAGATGTCTTGTAAAGCACTTAAAAGCCAATGGAGAGCACTGTTCTATTGGCTTGTTAAAATAATTCACCAAAATAGCAGATGTTCAACAAGCTACAGGCAATCATGTTGTGCATCATAGCTGCATATGCAAACCTACAGACATGTGGGCCACATTAAACTGCTGAGGCCCTGGTGAGCATAATCTCAACAATAAAATGAAGCAAAATGGAAAGAAGTAAGCTAAAAGAAATTTCTTTCAGCAGTCTTCCCATTGGTGCAGTGCCATTAGGAAGGGTAAGCTGCTCCTGGATGTGCTCTCTGTATTGCACTGCCTTGTGCAATAGGCATGATAGTTTTGCTACTGTTAAATTTGGAACCCCAATCCAAGACCTAGCTGCAAGATTAAACTGGCTAATCCCAGGACTACCTTGATTTCTGTGAATTCGGTCCACATGCCAAGTACAGTTTTACTTATGTCTATGCCTAGAAATGTCCAATTCTGAAAAGACTGGAGATTTTGTTACTTGAACCTTGCCACTATTCATGAAGTGAGAGTTCCTCTGCGCTTTTCCCTTGGAGGCCAACACCCACTGATGATGACCCTCAACACAGTGGAGCACATGGGAGTCCTGTTTAACCAGTGGTTTAATGATCAGACCATCTGCCTGGGGCATGAGAGTCTGTGCTTTAAAATATCTGTCTGCACTGGAGTCAGATCAGAGCGGTTCCACTTTGCGTTAAATATTCATTTGGTCCCTGAGTGAAAAAGAGGGAGAGAATGACTGATTCTATTTCAGTAGGCAAGAAGCTGGGACATTAAACTGCAGTATAAGAAAGTTCTGTATAGGTTCTTATTCCAGTGAAAGGGTTTAGGGTAAGGCCATCTCACAGTATCTTTTTCTTTGTCTGTGCTCTAAGTTCGAAATTTGTGCTTGCTGTACAAGAACTTTGCCGGTTCTTGCCTTGGATTCTGGGACAGACCATTGGTTGTGAATTTTGCTTTCATGCTTTCGGTGTAGACATGAATTTTAGCACAAACAGTAACAACAACAAAAATAACAACAATATCTATACTTTTTCTTAATTTGTAATCAAGTACTGCTATTCTATCCAAGAATTGTACCTGTTTACATTCAGCAGGATGAATGTCCCATGAAACTGATTTCTGGAGTTCTATTAAATTGTGAGTCGACTTTGGTTTTTTAATTCTTATTTTCCCCCCAAACTGATGTCATTTTTTAAATGAAGTGAGTTCTGCTGAAAATCTTTTAGGGTATTAAACTGACAGCTTTCCTAGTGAGGACAGTTCAGTTCAAGGCTGTAGGTCAATATTTAATATCCTCCAAGAGAACGATTCCATCTTTATGAACCATTGTCTTTCCATAGATCACTTTGAGAGATAGAAGAGATAAACAGTTGACTAAACCAGGAAGGCTCAATAAGACTTTTGACATACCTATGAGCTTAGAAAGGGAAACTATGTTATGGCACAGAGAAAGTTTAAAGAGGGGCTGAAACTCACAAACCCAGTGCGTTTCCATGGTAAGTTCCCCAGCAGAGAGGGCAAAAGCACAGAAAGTGCAGTTTCCAGCGGCTTCCAGAAGTTCTCAGTGGCTTCAGTGACCTGGGAGTGTGGGCAGTTTAGAACCAGACCGATGAACAAACATCAACTCCAGCATCACAAGTTAAGTCTCACAAACATCTGCTGTGTTACAAATTTCTAACCTTCAAATCATCACTTCCACACTTATGTTGAAATCTGCTGAAGCAGGTGCAACAGGAGAGGGGAGGGAGGGCTCTTGAGCCTGAGGGCCACAAAACTTGCAGTGAGGGATTTGTCCACAGAGCTGTAACCTAAGCACTGGGTTTGAGGTGCTTGGCAAAGCTGCTGAGCATCAGAAGGTGGCAGCATTGACGAAGGAAATGAGTAGAAAAGACAAATTAAAGTAAATATTGATATATATTCTGGCTTTTTTTTACTTTGCACAAAGTAGTATTGTGGCAAGAAAACGGTAATAAAAAAATTGAATGCAAAATGGACCTTATGGTGTCTCTGTGGATGAGCAGACCACTGAGTTGAACAGGATATTATTGTGAATTGAGGTGGCCATCTAAATACCCTGTGCATTTATTACCAGTGAACACAGTTATTAAAGTCGCAAGTGTGTGGCAAACAGACTTTTTGCCCCTATAATTTTTATTTTGTCTTAAAATTAATGTCTCCCAAATGTAGGCTAAGTTGAGACCTGCTGGTCCAGCAGGAAGCTCAGTGGAATATGGTTTTGCTCAAACCATTGGCTCTTGGATTCTCAGTGGGCAGGAAGGTCTGTGTTTGACATTACTGGCACTGCTCTGGACTGTGATATGTTCAGCCTTATTGATGCACGACTGCTCAACACCAAATATGTGCTGAGACTGTGGAAGGGACCCCTTGCAGATTTGCTCTGGAGTTCAGCCTAAGCCTCCTCAACACGGATTTGTATGTGAATAACACGAGAGCAAACGGAGCTTATGCTCATCCTCTGGGGAGGTGTGATATTTGTGTGATTCTCAGTGCAGCATCTTGAAACAACAAAGCCCTGGCATTTATGGCTGAGGTAGATGGTTGGTGAGCGTGGGCTTAAGGGCACATGTATGGAGAACGTAACCTTCCTCTTATAGACACAAACAGGAATTTAACTTTCATTGGTTTAAAAGGGACTTCCTAACTGGGAGACAGCTGTAACAGGCTGTGTGAGAACCCCACACAGTATCTCTTGGAGAAAAGGATTTTTTCCTATTTTCTTTCTTTTTTTCTTCTTTTTCCTATTTTGTTTCTTTTTCCTGTTTTTCATTTCCCCCCTTTTTTTTTCCTTTGTTTCACCTTTTCTTTCCCCCCCTTTTATTTTTCCATTTGTTTTCCTCCTTCCTGTCCAAAGAAAAATAAGCAGAGTTTTTCTCCTGGTTTCTTTTCTCTCTCTGCACACTTTCAGCCTTGGGTATCACAGACCACAGAATACATTTTTCACCAGTTTCATTTTTGCAATAACATAGGTCCAC
Source organism: Oreocharis arfaki (assembly GCA_013398015.1). NCBI lineage: Eukaryota > Metazoa > Chordata > Aves > Passeriformes > Paramythiidae > Oreocharis > Oreocharis arfaki. Next base: position 372,879 of record VZRR01008935.1, on the reverse strand, counting down.
AATGGGGAAATCGAAAGGAAAATCAGACTTCATGGCTGCATGACAGCTACTTCCTCAGCTTATTACCTACTTCCTGATAGCTCTGATGGATTTATTGTAGCATGTTCATTGCTCGTTCCTGACTTGGTTATGCTTGTTTTTAATAGTCTACCCCAAAAAAATTAAAATTTAGGAATGCCACAGCAAGATTTTGTACTTATAATCCATCCCTTTCACTGAATCTTTTTTTCGTTTGAAGCCCCCTTCAGCACTATGCTCTGAGCTATCAGCCTCTGCACAGAACTTAGCTTCACCTTTTCTCTTGTTTCCATTTTGGGCTCAGATTTTGTCTTTTGCTATTGGGACTTCCATTTCCTCACATTTTTCCTTATCATCAGGGTATGTGTGGATATCTGTATCTATATCTATATCTATATCTGTATCGACATATATCTCCTGTTTCTGTGTATATAAATATACCTACAAATTCATGTCTGTATTTATATATTTTGGATGTCTTGATGTTTACCATACAGAACAAAGAACTGGATTCTTTCCACTTGTGTCCTGTTGAGAATTTAGCACTCAATCATCTTGTCAATGAAAATCTTGTCACTAACTTCAATAGGTTTGACTCCATAGATCTGAAGGTTAGAAACTTAACAAAGTTGCCTCTTGGCAAGGTGTTTGTTTTCCTTCATATATGGTTGCTGCTGATGGGAAGGGAGAGAATAACCAAAAATATTTTTCACATCACCCCTATAGGATTCTAGGTTATAGTACTATTCTCTTTTTCTAGTTTACTCCTGTAGCAGCTGAGCAGATGAAGACATATAGAGATGATCTGCCTGTTGAAAAGTCTATTTAATGATCTGTGTCCTGCCTTATGTTTAGCTTGCCACCCAGACACTTTACCATTACTCATGAGAGGTCACAGTCATGACAGAGAAGTGAAAATCCTATATCATGTTTCTGGCATGACTTAGAACAAAATTTATGCATCAGGTCCAAGCAGGTGATGGCGGCAAACTGGACAGAGCACTGGGATTTTGTGGTTGTGTCAACACATGTGATATCAATGCACAGTTCATTCTGTTATTCTTTTCTGCAGTTTGGATTGTGCACTGCTTTCTTTACTTCCCTGTTCCAAACATTTCAAAGGTGATAGTTGAAATGCCTCTTCTGCATTGCAATGCCTCAGACTGACTTAGAGAGTTTGTTACAGCTAACTTTCAATCACTGAGCTCTTAGACATCTGATTTCCCTATTTCTAGGAAACCTGAGCTGGGTTTGTATAAAATACCTGTAATAAAGTAAAAGAAATGCTAAAAGCCTCTGGCCTTGAAGCTCTATTCTAATCATCATGTAATAATAAAACTTTAAAATTAAATTTCTGTAGGAATTAAATCCAGCAGTAGTGTTATGTTTAAAATTAATACTAACTTCAAACCTTTTTGTCCAAGGGCCTCAGCTGCAACTTTTGTGTGCATAATTAGATTTTTATGGATTTTCTTCTGATATTGTATTTATAATCTTATCAGAGCAATATATTGTGTCATTGTAAGTACTTATTATGTACTATAAGCCACAAACAATACCTCTTTGTAATAGTCTACCTGTCTGGTAGTCAATGTGCATTGTATGCTGCACACAGCACAAGGATTCAGCTTTTAAGTTATAAAATCAGCATCCTTAAAAGATGGATTTCAGAATACGAAGGACTTCTTGAATATTCCTGGAACATCAAATTATTTTTGAATGAACATTTTGCCGTAGATTAATCTATCCATGATGCCTATCATTTTAGAAGTGTTATTATGGTAGACAAATAGGAGTGGGTATTTCATAGCCAGAATCTTACAGTTTTCAGATTATTGGTGTATGCTCACCCACGGAAGCTAAAGGTACAAGACTTGGCTGTTAGGAGAGTCAATTGTCATGGTGCTAAATACGCCCATTTCCAGTTAGAGCCAGTGGTGCAATACTTGCTGCTATAATGGTATCTCTTTATGAAGTAGGGGTTGCAGTTGTTCAAGTATAAGAAATAACCTTGGTTGTATCACAGTATAGAAATAAGGTGTTTTTAATATGGTACAAACTGGGTATTTTTCTTCTTTACAACTGGCATGTGAACATGGAAATTACTTTTGGGAATAGTTTAATGACTTACAGTTCACTATTAGCTCTAGGCTCCTTTGTGATTTCAGTTCTTTTTCTGAGTTAAAGGGTGAAGAGGAATATATTTTTCTTCTTTTTCTGGTCAGCTAAGTCACAGGTACAATATTTAGCTTTTAGATTATGACATCCTTATCTCTTAGCACATTTTTATTTTGAAACAGTGGATCATAGCTTTCTTCGTGTTGGTTCAACAGCAACTATCAGATTTATTACATTCAATTCGACATGAAACATGAAATTATTGTTTGCTTGGGAATTTTTTTTATCCCACGGGTGCATATTAGCTGTTCTCTTTAAAGAGGAATAGGTGCGTTTTCTCTGGTAGTTGTCTCCTGTATGGTGCTGTGGAGCTAAGGATCAAATCAGCCCATAGGGTGCTAGGATCTCAGTCTAGAACTAGCTTTGTAAGACTCAAGGAAATAATCAGTCTGTTATAGAGGTAGAAATGCTGTTATAACAGAGGATGTTTTTAACTGTGTTTCATTGTTTCCACATGTAGATTTGCAAGCATTCCTGTATTCATGCACTCTATTTCCAGGTGCCAGGTCAACAGGCTCTCTGCCTGTATTAATCTGCTCCAGATGTTGTTTGGGATTCCCTTTGTGAAGTCTTGCCTCATTTTCTCCCCCTTCACTTTAACCAATATTATTTATTTTCTCTTTTTTTTTTTTTCTGGATGATTCATTCATTATCAGGATGTCATCATATTAAACTGTCAAGAGAATGGCAAATGATGAAATTGTCAGCAGGTGCCATCACCTGGTTCATTGCTGAATAGCTTGGCTACACATCTGCTTGGTGAGGATAGCTTTGCTACTCAGGTGTCTGATTCTGTGTACCTCCCATTCCCCTGTCCCATTTTTCTCTTGTTTTCTTTCAAGATCTGTAGGGTTTTGTCACGTAAAATTTTGGGGTTGAATGGATGGGGTGTTTGGATACCAGTACAACAAAGTTAATGCCACTGTATCAAGTGCAGGGGCTCATTTTGCTGAGGAGTTTGTGATGATTGTGGGTCAGAGGCTCAGTGGCAGCAACTTTGTCCGATTTGGGCAGCTGTGGTTTGAAGTGAAGTACCTTAAATTGCCCTTCCATCTCAACACATGAGTTCTGATCTCAGGGCCATCTGAAAAAAAAAGAATGACACCAACCAAATGAAATAGCCACAAATCTCTTCTATAATTTGGTATCAGAAGCAGAAATAACCATTATGGTACCAAGAATTGCAAGGCAAGCTTTTCCTAGCCCTGGCCCTCAATACCAGCAAACTGGGTAGCATTCAGATAATATCCAGGACTTCCAGGTCTCCCAGAGTTATTATATGGTTATTCCGTCAGACTTTGCCAAATGCAGATGCAAATGTTAGGAACAAATATTAGGGTTTTGGGCTTTTTTTGAGGGGGGTGGGGTGTTGAAGCTTTTTTTTTTACCTTTCTTCCATTTCTTTGCTTGTCCCACAGTGGTTGTTTTAGCTGCCAGCTGCTTTTGTTTTACCTACAGCTAATTCTTTCACAGAGAAGTGTGAGGGATGCAATGCCCAGGTTGCTGCACTGCTCTGTTTTTAGAAAAGGTGCTGCTGCCTGAAGCTGAACAGTTTTAGCATAATAGCCAGACCTTGACATTTTACAACCTTTAGATGTTTTGTGTCTTTATTAAAGTAAAGTGAATGCATTCACAATTTATATTTGTTTTTTATTTATTTACTGTTCAAGCTTCTCTGGTTTTGCAGAGAGGAGCCTCAAACCACTATTTAAGTCTCAAAGACCTGAAGGAAAATAAGAGGATCCCTCAGATTGTTCTCTAAAGCTCAGGACATTGGACTGTGACTCACGATTCTGTGTACTTGAGATAGACAGACTCAATACTGTCAGTCTCACTTCTCTCAGCTGTTAGCTGCTTTGCAGCAGATAGGACAAACTAGAGAGCTCAATGGTGTGAATCACTAAGCTCTTCCTAGCAGAGGAAGGTCTGCAGACAGTGAACACAATACCGAAAAGAATAGTGGAACACTAATTGACCCAGTCATGTTTTCAAGGAGAACTCATGGCATACTGATATCTTGCCAAACAGTATTGCTGTGGCTATAAATTGCAGTGACTTGTGGTAAACATGCTTTATTTTGCCTTTGATTTCCTCCTTAATGGCTTTAAATTCTACTCAGAAAGTACTTTGCTTTTTCTTAGGACACTTAGCAGTAGTAAACCAAGAGCACAATCACACAATCACCCTTTTGCTTAAATAAAATAAAGCTTCTTTTTAGCATAAAATATGGCAAATAAATGAATAAAACTGTATTGTAAAGATTATTATTGAATTTCATTCTACAAGACTGTCTGCAAAGTCTTCTTTTTAAACTTAACATATAAGGGGAAAACTATACTGGTTTTAGCCATGTAGTGTGTGGGTGCCTTTTTTGTGGGTTCAGGTCATTCTTGTAGAAAGGTTGGCCTTTTTGAAGGCCTATTTGAAGTCTGAGCTTCAATAAGTGGAATAAAATAGTGGAATTACGTGCAAAACTGGAAACACAGGCCTAAATATTCAAACCTGTCTGTTGAAAACTAGTGTATGAATTCCTGGTTAGGCATGAAAACTGTGAAGTCTAATATTTTGTTGCACTTAGCTTATTCATTCTAGCCAAATTTGTCTAAAATAGTTGTAAGCAGTTCTAATTCCTACCTGGGCAGCCACTTGGCAAGGATATTTCAAGTCTAGACAACCTTACTGTACATAAATATATAAAGGCAAAACCTTATATTTATGTGATTGCAGATCTGAATTTAAGAACTCTTAATGGTTTTTCTGGAGAGCAACATTGAGGTTGCTTGTAGCTGTACATTTTCTTAGCACTAAGCAAAGTATTTCGGAACTGAAAGTGAAAAGAAGGTTACTGAAAGTTTCATTACTTTCCTCTTCCTTAACCTTTCTTTCTTAATGCAAATTAATTAGTGTCTTATTAACAAAATAATTGAAGTTTCTTCATGAAATGCTGTTGTTGTGGTGAGGCACTGCTCACTTTTGGGGATGTAGCTCCCTGAAAAGACAGTATATTTTTATAATATGAAGAGAGATCCAGTATTCATCAGTAATTCTACATATATGTGTGGTCTACAAATGTCTTTCAGAGCAATTTTAAGTTTTGACCCTTATGTTCTTTCATATTTACCATGTATTACTCTTATGATGCATTACTATTATTTACTATGTATTGCTCATATTCAGTGTTTATCTAGTTCATAGCAAGCATAGACTGAAAAAAATATCATCTATACTCTATCAAAGTTATAAAGCCAATGCCTTGAAGATTGTACAGAATATGCAGTGCTCATTTTTTGACCACAATCGTTAACAGATACAAAAATTAAGTACAAATTTAACAGCTGTCATGTGTTCCCCATCTTCCCCCTGCCGTTATTACTTTGAGCAAGCTACAGAGTGGTTACTTAATGCTGCCGTTCATGTCAGGATTCTGCATAAATTCCTTCCAAGATTATTTTATGAGAAAAATGTTTTTTGTAAAATACTTTAAATTTTCCTTGTCTACTTATCACTTCTTTTGATTGGGTAGCACCTCCTGTACAAGCTGATATCTACACACCTTTCTCATTGCAGAGAAAAAGAAATAATTGATCTCCTTTCGGTGATTTGTTGCTTCACAGAGCTGACATTCCATCTTGTACATCCCCCTCTGCAGCAAGGATTTGAATGAAGGCTCAATTGCTCTGTTTCTGCCTCAAAAATACAAAACTGCCTGCCTTGTCTTATTGGCAGTAAATGCTTCATGGACAGCTGGAGTCCATGGACAGTTCAGCAGAACTGAATCTGGATTGATGGGACAAAAAAAAAAAAAAAGATTAGGATACTGGTAAGAAAGTTAGAAAAAGGATGGACTACCCTCAGCCTTAAAAAAAAAGAAATGACGGTGGAAACAGGAGGAAAGTTTGGAGAATAACAAATATCAAGAACTTGTCTAAATATGACTTAATATCCTAAAAGCAATATTGACTTACAGATATATATAAAAGGAATGAGAACAGAAGAGAAAAGGGTAAGGGCAGGAGCTATATAAATTTGGACATCTAAAATGATTTCTCTAGTTAAATGTTTTCAAACATTAGGAAAATATTAAAATCTTATTCACACACTGAAAAAAAGGCCCCTCACAGATTCCCCAGTTTGATCACATTGATATACCGTACCTCAGAGATAAGTGGATGGATAACTAAAACGCATGTGACAAAAGCTCAGAGCATCTAATAAAAGCCTTCTTTCAGAATAACTCGACAAGTTTGGTAAAGTCAGGAGAGGAATTTCTTGGCCACTCTGTTTCTCTGAGAGTTTTGCTACAAACCTTTCCAACAGCCAGCTTATTCCTTCCCCATGCCAGTAAAAGCCTTAGCTTTCATGCTTCATTGTCCTAAAAATAGAACCCTCATTAGTGCTTTGAGATTTATTGAGCTAGAATACAATTTCATGCCCACAGCTAGGAACTCTTCCTCTAACATCTTGAGAACTGAGAGAGTGGTATTAACTTACGAAGTGGTATGATGGTAAGTTATTGAAATGTCTTTGTATTTTGTATTTGTCATTTATGTCTCTGTCCCTGTCATGGAAGCTGCTGTTGAAATCTTTCAACATCAACACTCTGCCATTTAAAACTTACCCTGCCAGCATGCCATCTGTTTTGATCAGGGAACCACTTTCTACGTGAGCAGACTCCCACACACATTGCACTTTGCAAGAGAAAAATGTGTTTGCTGGAAAGTAAAAAATCTAACCTTCTCTTGAGAAGCAATGCTCCTTGACTTAGTTTTTTATAAAAAAATCTTATAATTAGATAAGTTCACTTTCTTTCCTCTCTCTACCATTGCTTTAGATTTCTAGACAATGGGAAAAAATTCGAAGTAAAATGAGTCAAGTCTTCTGTGTAGTTGCATTCTGTATCCCCAAAGCTGGTTGTACATGTCGATATATTTCCAGTTGGGAGAGAGACACTGGCCTTAAAGTTTATTTCTATAGGAAGAAAATTTTATAAGTTAAAAAAAAGGTGTTTTTTCTATGCATGGCTTCTTCAAAGAGCAATGGAAATAGATTTCTCAACCTTTTTTTAGCTTTGTGAAAGTGACTGTAGTCAATATAATTTATTAATTATTATGTGTTATTATTTAATAACAGATACCTTTAGAGGGGGTACATCTGGATGAGATAACAGTCTTGATATTTCAGCTCACTATCCCTTGATAGCCTTTTTTTTTTTGTGGACAGTGTATCAATGTCTTTCACAGACAGTTCTCCGAGCTTTGTGGGTGGAGGGAGGCAGGAGAGGGAGATATGAAGATCTCCAGGTTCAGTTTCTTGCCTTTTCTTACTGCATCATGTAATTCTTTCCATGAAGTTATCAAATTCCATCTTCTAAGTGCTTAGTTTCCTTGTCAAGATATATATTCTTCTATTTCTAGTTTTGAGCCTGAATTTTTTTCATGGCTATCCTCTAGCTTAAATAGATCTCCTTCCTGCCTGTAATTTACCATGTAAAGTAATAATAAAGAGCATATCCCATCATTTCACTGATCTTAAAAAAAATACATTCTTTTGGTCTTCCCTGATTGAAGTCACTGATCTTCCAAGTTGGGAAGATTTATGAAGGGTCCAACACTGGTCAGGTGCCTCTTCCTTGTAAGTTCATCAGCAATTCCTTTCATTACCTATTTTAGGGAGTAACAAATCAGTAAAATCCAGCTTTAGTTGTTTTAGAGCCGTGTGAGATGCTGTGAAGGGCATTAGATCAGTATTCTAAAAGAAAAAATAGAACAAACACAACAAACCCCTCTGATCCCTCTCCCCCAAATTCCCCGGGGTGGTTTCATAGCCTGTTATCCTGAAATTTATTGTTTTCCATAATTAATCTTAGCAGGGCACTAAAATCCCTGATAGACTAGTGGTGACACAAATGAAACTCTCCATCCACAGAAATATAAACACTTGGCCTGTGAAGAGGGGCTCAATGTTAGGAAAATTGTGAGGCAAGCTGTTTGTGAATTATTGTCAGGGTCAGAGAATGCACATTTATTTTCCTAGTAGTTGTATCATTATCAGGCTCTTATGATATATCCACTTGCACTGAAAATGTAGCTAACTTACCTTGGTGAATTTGATTTATTAGTATTGCAACTGACAAGGTTGCCCGTTTGTTAGTGCTTATTTTATATTTGAATAGCTTTCAGCACATAAATTTGAGGAATTGCTTGAATACTTTAGCTGTTCCATATTTCATGGAGAAAGCTAAACTAGAAGAGTGCTGCTGTTGATATTTCTATCTTGATACTGACCACTTTTTTCAATAAATTAAAATGATGCTTGTACTTGTACTTAAGTGCTTCGTGAGCAGAATTTATTGCAAACAGTAAAACTTAAAAGTGAAAACTCATTAGTTTTATCCTGAATAAACCGTGACATAACCTTGCCATAGAGTTTATTTTACATTCAGAGCATATAATAAATGTCTTTTTTAAAAGACATGGCATTCAAAAGAAAGTAGCTAATTACAGGGGTTCCTCCTATTAAACTTTACTTAAAGAATGGATGGAGAAGGAGTAGGTGAGTAAGTAAATGGTTCAGGATGGAAGAAGCAGCTCTCAAACAGGTCCAGAAATGAGGCTTTAAAGTCTTATTGACTTCAGTGGTGCTACATCAGGCAGAGGAGCACAGCTTAATTACAGCCAATATTAGCTCATCATCTTCCCAGAAGGATGCACTTTTAAGTAAACACAATTGTATAAATAGCCAAATAAAGAAAAAAGCAAGACTAATTACTTGCCTTTAATATCTCGTAAAGTTCCTTTAACACGTCTCTATCCTTTCAAGTCCCCTTCTTTACGGCGAGGAAGAAATGCTTAATTTAACTCATTCAATTCACCTGTCTCAACATGGGCCATCACCTGCGTGACTCCAATTCTATAGATCCCAGTTTGTCATGATTTTCTAGGGATCAGGGCAAAAGCCATTCAGAAGCAAAACTTACACAAACTCACTGTGTGATGGAGCCCAGTGTCATCTTGTTGACACTCAGGGCTCATCTCCTGCCCTCCACCTTTACCTTTCCTACACAGAAGGTGAGGCTACTAACCTCATGTCAACAATTAGCAGCTGACAGCCAGAGGTTGTTTTGTCTTGGATTGCTGGATTTTAGCAGGATGATTCAAGCAGTCGTTACCTGTAGGCTTTACTGTGGACATCTATGTATCTACTGTAGAAATCAAATGGTACACCTATAAAATGGCAAGACGAGACGGGCATGAAAGGTCAGTGCTTTCTCTCAGCAATTAAGTCCATGAAGAATATTTAATCTCATTGCTGTTTCCTGTTAATCCACTGGGTTTTCATACTTTCTGGCCTTTTGCTATATTAATTTGTATTAACTGAAAATCAACTGAAAGTCTGCCTCTCTCTGCTGCCTTTCTGCACAGCTTTCACCTCCTGTAAGAGCTTTTTTTCTGGTGGCACAGCAGAGCAGCCAACATCAGTAGAGAAGTTTATGGCCAGAAAGGTCTGAAAGCAAAGCAGAGATCTGAGAATCAAAATGAAATCTCAGTGGAATGGTGAGGGCCCCACATGAGGGGTTGCCTCAATATTTCTTGCTGGGAAAGAACATGAAAAAGTATGTTCTTCCTGAACTCATTGGTGGTTGCTGAACCGGTCTATGCACAGAACTGCATGAAAATTAGATCAAAGCTATTTTAATTACAAAATATCCTCTGTATAATCAGCAACACTTAATACAAATTTTGTTCAATATATTTTATATGTAATTGAAATTCTGTAAGATTAAACTGTAATAATATAAATAACTTTCCAGGATGAAAAGTAGGTTAAAATAAGCAAATCTCATGCTTTAAACATTGTATTAAATATTCCCTAGTGTTTTAAAATATTGTGGTTTTTTGACTGTTAATCATTTCATTGAATAATAAATATGAGCTTTCCTTTTATGTAATTAATGCAACCCATATTTTTCAGTAGAGAAATGAAATGTTGAATCATACATAAAAAGTAGCTATGACTATTTTATTACCAAACTTAATTCAATCATTTCCACAGTTATGGAAAATATTATTCTCATCTTCGGGAAAACTTTAGGCAGTGAAAAATAGTTTTCTTTGACATATATTTTGAGTTGCCTGAATCTCTGGTTAGGTAGTTCCTTCCTGGGAGGGGTGTGTGTGTGTGTATAAATATTACACACAGGCTGGTTCAGTACAGTAGTTAGCTCTTTGCAATGTCATGTATCTTCAAAACCTTGTTACTAATATTATGTAAGGCGTCCTTAATTTCTGAAAGGATATTGAGAGGTTAACCTGTATTTTCTAATATTTAATTTTCACTTACAAAAGTGCAGTCTAACATCATTGTGTGAAACCTATATGCAAGAATGATGATTCCCAATGCATTTCAGGGGACCATGAGTTTTATTTCTAAGGCTATTACTGCATTTTCTTGGAGCCATTCCTGTGGTGTAAAATAAGGACATCATTTGAAGTGTGATTATCCTTTGAACGCCCAGTGAAGCTTTTAAAATGATACCTGACATCCAGCTAGATGTAGATAGACATTGATTTTTTTTTTTTTAATTCAGTTTTTTCAAAGAAAGTCTGTTAGAATCCATGAGAAATGGAGGTAAAGAAACTTTACTTTACTGTCTTGACATTCACTGTAGCTGTTGTGGTTTAACCCCAGCCATGCAGCCACTCGCTCATTCCCTCCGACAGAATGAGTAAGAAAATCAGAGGTGTAAAATTGAGTATGGTTGTCACTCAGGACAGGAGAGATGATGTGTTGAGTGGAGCTATTGGGCACCAAAGCCACCTCAGGTCATGTCACTGCTGCACCTGCACTGCTTCTTGGATCTGTTGTCCTCCACCGTGTTTCTCCGCTCTGGAGTGGTTCCTGCCGTAGTAAATCCTATCACATGCAAGTCAAATCCTGGTTTACACCAGCTTAGACATAAATCCATCACAGTCTCCACCCCAGTCCCTTTGGGCTAGGTTATAGCGACATTGCAGTGAACTCTTCCTCTTGTTCCTACTCTGGCTAGAAACAAGGAGCTCCTGCTATGAGAATTCTGAAATCATGTGTATCAGAATTTAAAGGTATTTTCACAACAATTTCAACCCTGGTCTCTTTGGACCAGATAGGGTTTAGTATTGCAATGAGCTCTTCCTCTGGCCCCTGCTTGGGCTTGGACTTATCCACAGACTGCAGCACCTTCAGGCTGTAGCTGCTCCAAGAGCCTTATCTACAAATCGCAGTCTCAGAGACATGGGTGTCGGCAAGGCCTTCCCATGGCTACTGTCCCTGCAGGGGTGCACCTGCTCTGCCATGGGCTTATTCATGGCCAAACGCTTTGAGGTGCCCCAGCATGACCTCAGGCACAGCCCCAAATGCTTCAAGGTGTATCTGGTGCAGAGTGGACTTGTTGTGGGCCCACCATCCCTTCAGAAGTTCCCTTGCTGGGTTTAACCCCAGCCAGCAACTGAGCACCACGCAGGTGCTCCCTCACTCCCCACAACAGGATGAGAGAGACCATCTCAAGGGTAACAGTGAGAACACTCGTGGGCTGAGATAAAGGCAGGTTATCAGGTAAAGCAAAAGCCACACTCACAAGCAAAGCAAAACAAGACATTAAGTCACCACTCCCCGTGGGCAGGCAGGTGTTCAGCCACTCCCAGGAGAGCAGGGCCCCATCATGTGACTTGGGAAGACAAACACCGTCACTCCAAATGTCCCCCACCTTCCTTCTTCTTCCCCCAGCTTTATATGCTGAGCATGACTCCATATGTTATGGGACATCTCTTTGGTCACTTGGGGTTGGCTGTCCCAGCTGTGTCCCCTCCCAGCTCCTTGTGCACCCCAGCCCCCTCGCTGCTGGGGTGGGGCCTTGGCTCTGTGTAAGCCCTGCTCAGCAATAACAGAAACATCCCTGTGTTATCAACACTGTTTCCAGCAAAAAACCCAAATTTCATCCCTATACCGACTAGTGTGAGGAAAATTGACTCTACCCCAGCCAAACCCAGCACTGCAGCTGAGAAAAGCTGCTGGCAAGGGTAATTCAATTGCACATCTTTAATTCTGACTTGGCTTTTGTAAGTAAAGCCCTGAGGGTTAGTTGGACATAGGTCTTCTTATTAAAATACTTTTGTTTTTTTAATAGTGTGGGAGCTGATATCTGCCATCCTTAGGCTGTGGGGAAAATTAGGGGCTTGGAATTATTACTGTAGCATTTACTCATCAGAGTGATATAGAATTACACTGCAGTTTGAAATGGTCTATTCTTGCTTCTGCTGGCAGAGTAGCTGCAGTGACAGACCACTGTAGCGACAGTGTAGACCACAAAAACCTGTTTGAATAGACCTAAAAGTAATTAAAAAGACAGTCTTCTCTGAGCTTGGCTCTGTTAATGCTGCCCAGCGCTCAGGCTAGCTTGGGTAAAGCTACTTCAGATACATCCATCCTAGCAGCAACTATGCTTAGCATACGAGTACTCCAAGGGAATCTGATGTGTGTGCTCTCCAGAGAGAAAATGTTACAAGATCAGGCCCTAATTATTTTATAATTGTGCAAGGCTTTAATTATAAGACCTTAATGACTGGCTTCATTTAAAACACTTTAGGGACGTTGAGTTAAATAAAATGCTGTTGTTGAATTATTTTCTTTCCCAGCAGTATGAGCACTTTCTATTTCTCTCTCTCCCAGTAATCTACTGTGCCTAACAAACAGAGGAATTATCCATGTAATTAAGAGATTCTGGGTGCAACTTCCCTGACTATCCTTACAACAGCTCAACTAGTAGGCACTGGGCATCCAATTTTCAAGGCACGCACAATGTTCCACTTTTCATTCGAACAGAGCTTAAATATTCCACTTTCTTTGCTGTTACAAAAATACAGCTAAAAGAGTAGAAAAGGCCACTGCAGTCTGTTGTTTCCGAACTGGGAGAGAGAGAGAGGGGAGGCAATACTAGTGAAATTTTGGTCAAGGTCACCAGTCAAGGATAGCTGGTATCAGATCTCAATAAATCTGCATGGAAAGCAAAGAAAATCTTCTTTTGTGTGGGTGTCATGAGAAATAAATGATCTTGAGGTTGTTGTTTGGGGTTTTTTTTAAATGCAGTGAGTGCTTGGGGAAGTACTGCCCCTTCATATCTGAAGTGTGCACTAAGAGTGCTGGAGCTGAAATGAAAACAGTGTTAATGAAATGTCATAAACCACTGCAAAATATTAGTGATGATGGTTAGGGATAGCTTATGAGCCCTTGTAAATACTTTCCTTGAGGTTTTGAGGCTAAATTCAGACTTAAAATGCAAGACAGCTTGAAAAATCCACTTTGAGGGAAAAAGCCTGGTCTTGATAAGCTAAGGTCTTTGTCAGTAGGTGGGAAGTTTACGATGGCAAAAAGTAAAATGGTATTTATACAGATCCTTGAACTTTCCTCCTGGAATCTCTGAAGATATGAAGCTGTGATGGTAATATTTGATGATAAGAAAAAATATTTAGCTATTTTTAAACTGGTCAAAAATTCAAAATTAAAAATTTCTCTCTGTTGATCATAAATCAAAATAAAACCTAGAGACTTAATAAAAAGATTCCAGAAACTTTCATTCAGGGAATATTGAAAAGATTCATGGAAACATTCTATTTCGGTGAGAATGAAACTCTTTGAAGCATATTTATACATATTACAAAAAAATATTGTGAATTCATGTAGTAATCATCCTCCGTAGGGTAATCGTGGTTCAAAAACCAATCTGAATAAAGGAGAATAGTAGGGTTTTCAGTTGGACAAGAGGTAAAGTACTATGCTTGGGAAGAGCATATAAATTTTTCTCTCTGGGAAAGAGACTAGTGATAAGTGCTTCTCCACGTGGAAACCTTCCTTTGGGCACTTGGACTCTTAATGCTTGTCAGTTTGAGTATCTGAGCTGGCTGTGGGCTGTGTGTCCAGCTTCTCTGCTGATCCATGTAAGTAATACTTGAGATGCAAGTGGCAAATGGAAGATTGAGGTAAAATTCTGGGTTGTCTAATAGCAAATCACATGTTTGTATGAAAAAAAAGACACTTAAGATTCTGCTGTTGTAAAAGTCCTTAAGCTAATAAAAATTTTATCAATAACATTAAATGCTGGGGTAGTGGCTAGTGTTATTGAATAATACGAACACATTCAAGAAAATAATTTTAAAAACCTACTGTTTTTTAGGTTATGGTAACATAAAGAATAAAGCAAACCAACTATCAAATCAAACAGCAAATCTGATGCAATATCTAATAGAAATGGGAAAATTAGTCATCCAAACATTACCTAAAATTCCAACACCGTTATGTTATGGATCCCAGAATTCTATTCATTGATATGGGTGTTCATATAACTGTGCAGACAGATTTTTAATTTGTTTCTGAAATGTTGTCTTTCATCTTTGTTCTTGTGCCTTTCTCAGGTCTAACCCTCTCTTTCTGCCAAAAGAATGATTTAAAATGCTGATCTTAACAGCACACCCATTACAATTTTAAGTTTTGTAACTCCTGTGTATTAGGAGTTATCAAATGTATTAAAAGCAAGCAGAAAAGTCTCTCATATCCCCAGGAACCATCTTCACCTCAGTCCTTAGAGAAGCATAGCTGTTTTCCAGCACTGAGAATTTCACAGCTTCTGAATCCAAGCTTGGAAATTATTGTTGTTTATGTGATACATGAATTTACCAGCTTGGACATTTTTTGTATCTTTTCCATGTATGGTGTAGAATGTGCTATGGGTGCCTTTCAGCTATGTTTTCCTTACATCTTTTCTAAGCCACCCTTGGAAGTTAGCAGCTTTGCAAATAAGAGGAATGATTCACTTCAGTTTGTATGATGTTGGAAATGTAAGACATCCTGTTGCAGAGCTTACTGAAATTAGTATAGATTCCAGGATCAGCTTTTCATCTGTGCTCCAGATAGAGGGAGATTAGTGGGACAAGTTCATCTTTTGATTCTGTGCAAACATGGGGAGGAAATCAGACAGGCTTTATCGCATTACTTCTGATGCATTTCATTCTCAGGCTGTTAGAACACAACTGGTGCCCTGCTGCTCTCTCTGTAGAAAGGGGTTTTAGACAGAATCCTGAACATCATGTTTCTTGGACATGGGGGTCTTCTGCCACAGGTAAGAGGAAAAAAAATCTTATGTGTAGTTCTGGCATGGATGCAGTCAGTTTACATGTGCTGAGTCACACCCCAAGACCCTGTAGGCTTAGTGTAGGTGTTCCCCTCCATGGAGCTTCCATATCCCCCCATGAAATGCTCTGCCTGAAGCGGGCTCCTCATCGCTGTGGAGACTTATGCCCTGATTTAGTTGTGCAGGAAGCCATTAGACGAAGCTGTTACAGAGCACCAGGGCACAGAACTTTCTCCAGTTATTTTGATAAGTCTTTGGTTAAAGCAGGTTCTTCTATTCAGCTGAGTTTTTTAAACAATTATAAAGTGTTTGATTTATAGGGTGTTTCTTTTGTTTGTTTGTGTTTGTGGGTTTTTAAAATTTGTTTTGTTTAGTTTTGTGGGGTTTTGATTTTTGTGGTTTTTTGGCATGCTATTTTTCTTTCTCTTTATGGGGAGAAATCGGTGGTATTAAGCAGTATTTTCTTAGATGTCACTTTGCTTGCTGGATGAAGATGTAGCAAACTATTTCCTCAAGAAAATAAGAATGGAAGAGATGGCAGTTTATTTTCTGTGTTTCATTCTGATTTCCAAATATCAGAGATGATCTGATAGTTGGATGGTAAGTATTTCTCTTGCTGTTCCCCTGACTGTTCTGATTGTTTGGCTGCCTCTCTCCACACATCTGTAGATCTTTATCAGGTGCTGATCAGGTCATTATCTTCAGTCCACAGGAAAAGCCTCCTCAAACATGTAGTCTTAATGCTGGGCAGATTTGTCCAGGTGCTGTGTTTTAGAGGGAAAGTCTTACAGCTTCAGTTATTATCAGGCTTTTAGGGAGCTTAGCTGCCTGTTAAATGTACTCCAAAAATGGTTGTTCATGTGCATCATGTTTTCAATGAAGCTTCACCCAACCCCCTTTTTAGCAGTTCCTTCTGAAAATGCTCCTTTTCTTCATTTGGGAGATAAAACAAGATGAAATCTTAATTTGATTTATCAGCAAAATAATAATTAATTATTAACCCAATAAGTGATTAAATAATTAATTATTATAGTAATCTAATTATAAAGATTGGATTACTTATTTTTTATTCCGTATCTCATTTGAAAAAGCACATAAAATGATCTGTGATGTAAAGGTTGTGCTTTTGCCAACATGAATCTCTTATCAGGAGATTCATCTCTTTAGAAGAGGAATTGATTCTTGTTCCTGGAATCAAAGCATGACAGAAGAAAGCGATGTAAACTGGATTTTGTTAGAGCCAAGCCATTTCTTTTCTGTGAGCTCAAAACCTGGGGCATCACAGTATGGAAGGAAGATTCCAGCTAGGAGATGCTCAGAGTTTAGAGTAAATAAACTAGCAATTTAAGGAGCCAGTAAGATGAAGTAGCCTGTATTTAAAAATCTCTGTTTTCAGTTTAACTCTGATATCTTAGAAAATTGTCTTTTAAGTTCTGGTTTTGCATGTTTTGGCTTAGTTTGGAGACAGATCTTTCTGTGTATGTGTCTGTGTGTGGGTGTATGTATATGTGTATGTACATGTCTGTATGTGTATATTTAAGACTTGAAAAATGCTAAGCCTGAATCCAAAAACCATTCGTGTTAATATCTTTTGGCTTTATATCCATCATTATTTGGAATGTGATTAAATCCCATTTGCTTCACTGGGCCCAAAGCATGTGTTTAAAGTCAAGCATGTGCTGAAGTGTTTTCCTGAATAAGTAAACTCGAAGTCAATGAACCCTCTGTGAAGAGGAAACATCTTTTCCACGTAACTGTTCAATGTCATACCAAAGTCTGAGCTTCTGTTAATATATTTTTCTTTTAGTTTAGAAAAAAAAAATGGATCCCATGGATTGAATACCTTTTCTAATTGCATATTTTTTCTTTAGTTGTAGGATATTATATCACTGTTAGAGCAAACCTCTTGTTCAGGGTTACAAAGGAATAAAGAAATATTCTTTAAAATTTCTTGGCATCTCATCATTGGTCTATAAATTTATGAACTTATATGAATATTAGAGTTTGTTTTAGAGAGATTATGGTCTACCTTCGATTATTTTTTGGAGAAGTCTCTTTCATTTTTCACCTGTGCAGTCATTTGTAAAACATTAAAGCTTATATAGAGCAAAATCAATGAAGGAGTGTTGTTTTTTGGTTTTTTTAATGCATTTTTTAAAGATAATCTATTTGTACCTTATTACTACAGAGATAAATGGCTGGTTAGGATTAACTTGTTGTTTGTCTGTTCATAACAATAGCTGTCACTTTTTAAAATTAAAGGCAGGTATTTGTAGTATGAAAAATGAAGTATTTTCAGCTGTGGTCCAGCAGCAGGAAAGTTTTAACTTGCTAATACTTTTGCATTATTTTGGGGAATATATTGACTCTTTGATATGGTAATGCAATTTGCAATGTTAAAAAAACCTAGTACCAGTATTTCATGGTACGGTGATCTGCCTTACCTTGTAGGTACCAGGTTTCCCAAGCAGCAGAGTGGTTGGATATTCTGAAGAGTATGGGTTGCCTTTCAGGGGTTAAAAAATTATGATGCTCCTTTTAAGAGTGTCCATATGCTTTCAAATCCGGTTCAAAATCCTATTATAAATTTTGAGCATGCTGAGAACTGCTGCAATGCTCTCGTTTTTACAGTTTTCTTTTAGGTTTGGCGCTTCCCCAATTTGCCTGATAGCTGGCATTCTGACATATATATGTGTTCAAGTGCTTTCAAATCCAATTAATGCACAGAGTGCAAAATGTAACTCCTGTACCTTTCAGTAATTGTGGGAGTTACTCATAGCATCAAATGAACAGAAAAAGAAGACAAGTGTGAGGAGATACTTTAGGCTTTTTTGATGTCTTTATAGAGCATCCACCATATTTCACTCTGAAACTTTTGGGAACTACTGTAACGGATACAGTACAAATAGATAGAATGAAAAATGATATTTTTAGTAATGTGAAAGAATTTAATTTGAATTTTAAGAGTCTTTACCTGAACCACACTGCTAATTAGATGGTTCCTTGAAATGGAAATAGGAAGAGGATGCTCTTAATCTCCCTCTTGAGGAGGAGCCTACATCTCTCCACTAGAGAGAAAATCTGAAGATTTGCCTCCTTAGGTGAACCTCAGCCTTTTGGAACCCCTTGCAAGGCTGCCATATGATATATTGCATTTTTGCCACAGTGTACAAGGCATTCGCAGCCATTAAATCCATTACTACCTCTGCTGATTATTTCACATTGCAACTGCTTGTTGCTCTTTTCTATTTATATTCTGCTCATTTCACGGGAGAGAAAGGGTATGCCCAGAGCATTCAGCATCTCTGCAAGTCTGTTCTTTGCTGAGACACCAGGCACAGCGTTTGATGTTAATCAGAAATGTGCAGATATGAGTTTTTCTGGGGCCTACTGAGCCAGGAGAAAAACTTCAGTGGAGTTCTATGTATTTTGGATCAGGCTGATGGTTCTGAAATCTCACCCTGAAAAATAGTGACCATCTATTTCATTCTTTGTGAACATAAAAATTTAAGGTAACTGAGAGTTTTAAAAATAGGACACCGTGTAACAATATATATGAAATATATTAGCTCTAATTTTTCTGTAGTTGTTTGCTATTGTGCGAATGTAATTTATTGTGCCTGCAGCAACCTGAGGACATGCTGGAAAATTAGATGATACATTTCAAGTGTTTTATCCTAGTGAGCAAAATTTTAATCAGTCAGTTTTCAAATCCCAGCTCTGTTATTGGCACAGTCTGTAAACTTGGCAAGGTCAGAGAAGGACTCCACTGTAGACATAGCATAGCATCTCAGCTAAATCATTACTGCATATGTTTTACTTTGTCTGCATTATGGGATTTTTAGAGAAATAGAGCTGTAGAAAGGTGCTCCTTGGAGGAGCTGTGACAAAGGTAATTAAAAACATAAATTATGATGAATATAATATTTATCTTGAGCTACGGTTGCTATTTCCTGTGCAAATTTTTTTACAGCCTCACCTTAAAAACCCCAAACCCATAACCTAGTATAAAAGAAAGCAAAAATTTCATAACACATGGACCACTGTCCTGACACTTTCACGGGTTCGTGGCTGCATTGTTCATTGAGCATTGTAAATTTTACCATGCAGTGACCAGGACCTGTGTTACCAGTTTGCTCTACCTCAAATCATGATGTTAGCTTTGATCAGGAACATTCTTTGGATGGTGTGGCTGTTAGTTCAGAAATGTAAAGCAGTCCAGTATCCAATAATCAGTTGACTATGTCAAATGCATGCTAATGACAATGTAGGAAAAAAAAATCTAATTGCCTTAATTATTAGGCAGTAAAATAACAAGAATTACCATGAACTAAAATTCTCAGAAGTAAAAAATGTCTCCATTTTAAAGGGCATAGAGAAGCCTAACATCCATTGAAAGCAAATAGAATTAGGTTCCAATACGCATAGTTGGATTTTGAAAATATGATGTAGACTCCCAAAAGGTGTTAAAAAGTTTTAGCTGTGGATGACCATGGAAAACACAAGCTCTTCAAGGTGATAGACTGATACATCCCAAATTTATACTGAGAGTGGAATCATGAAACACATTGTACACTGCATTTTCTGAGGTAGGGGTTTAATATCTTTACAAAGCAAATATAATTTTTTCCCTGGCTATCAGAAATAAGAATGCATTTCAAATAACCTGCCACAATAAAAACCAGAAACAGACTAAGCCAAAACAGTGAATATTATTAGTAAATCATAGAATAAGAGAGTAGAAGCCATAAAACAAAAGACTTTAAAAGGAATAACATTTTGCAAAAACTCAGAAATGTTTAGTGGCGCATTAAATTAGGTAAATGTGTAAGCGAGTTGTTACAGACTTTGAGCAGGAAAGGCACAAGTAAATTAATTCTGAGCAGGAAGGGATATAGGATTACATATATTGTAATGCATACTTATACTTTATGTATAAATATGTGTACATAAATATATGTACAAACTGATATACATCGTATATAAAGATAGATATTGGTATACAAACACATATATGTATATGAATATATGGATATTATAACCACAAAAATCAAATGAGTTTTAAAAAAAAAAGTTTCCTAAGTCGTATATACACCTTGCGGATCTTTCCAAAGTTTGTATTAAGGCAGTTCAATTGATCAGTAAATTGAAACATCTTCAGTTTTGAATATTGTCTCATGGTATGTTGCTTTTCTATTATCTCATTTTCAAGAGTTTTAAATGACACTGCTCTCAAGCCCTCCTTTTGCTTTTGTTTTGCATTACTTATGCTGCACTTGGCGATTTGATTTAGTGGTGGGTTAGTGGTTGGATTTGATGATCAGAAGGATCTGGACAGATTGGATAAATGGGTGGGGAAGAACTGTCTGAAATTTGGATTCAGGGTCCTGCACCTGGGGAGGAACAACCCCAGGCACCAGCACAGGCTGGGGACTGACCTGCTGGGAAGCAGCTCTGGGGAGAAGGAATTGGGGTCCTGGTGGACAACAGGCTGTCCATGAGCCAGCAGTGGGTGCTTGTGCCCAAGAAAGCCAATGGTNGACAAGAGGAATGGGCAGACACTGATGCCCAGGAAGTTCCACCTGAACATGAGGAAGAATTTTTCACTGTGCAGTGACAGAGCACCGGAACAGGCTGCCCGGAGAGGGTGTGGAGTCTCCTTCACCAGAGATATTCCAGAACTGCCTGGACACAATCCTGTGCCATGTGCTCTAGGATGACCCCAATTGTGCAGGGAGATTGGACCAGGTGACCCACTGTGGTCCCTTCTAACCTGACCCATTCTGTGATTCTTTGATTTACTTGTTTTCTTAATTAAAAGGCCAAAAAACTATAACAGGTGTGCAAATTTGAATCAATTCTGGACCACATATTCTGACAGATAATTCAGATAATACTTGAATCCTCACAGTGGTGAAAATTGAGTGATGCTAAGGAAACTAACATTCCAGTGTAATCACAGATTTCAGTTTTCCCAGGAAAATAGAGGATGTTAAGTGAACATGGGTTCTCAGGTCTTTTCTGGAACTTTCAAGACAGATATTCTGCTAGTAGAGGGACAACAGAGTTTTTGAAAAATGCAGCTTTAGTTAGAATTCAATGTAAGGATTTTTGGAGTAATTTTTAGTAATGGTCATTACTTTGTTGAAGATCATGTCTAAATAATATCTGCAGGAATTGAAATCAAAAATGTGTGTGTTATGTATATTATGCTTACTTTCTTGAGTGAATACATCTACTTTTTTGAGACTTTCATTAAGGTTTGGGTTTTTTCTCCTCCGAATATTTTTTGGGAGTCATTTTTCAGGAGTTGTTGCCTTTTTGGTTTTACCTGCTGGTTGTAAAATCCCAGATAAATGCCTAGGTCTGACTAATAGTGATGCTGCATTTCTTTGAAAGCCCTAATGATGCCACCCTACCAGCAGAACAGCAGCATACACTGTCATCACACACAGATTGCCCATTTCTAATCTATTTTTTACCTGTGTCTCTTGCCTTTCTCTGAAACCTCTGCATTTTTAAAGAATTCTTCAAGAGTTGATATATTAGGTCCTAGGAGCTGAAAAAAATTGCTGATCCATTATAATAAATACTATATTGTCATGCATTTGCTAGCTAATTTATCCAGTGATTCATCAGTTCAGCTTTCAATATACATAATACCATTAAGATTTAGTAGATCATATATTTGATTCAAAAGATGTATTAGATTTGGTAGGTCCCGACTTCCATTCAACATAAGATGACTTTATCTGTCTCATGAGGATATATGTGATTTCCAAAAGCAATGTATCTGGTTTTGAAAAATCCTGCAGTGGAAAGGGGGGAAAAAAAAAAAATTATTGCCAGGAACGAAACATTCATTTTAGAAATCTGAATATAGAAGTGACCCACATTTATATTAGAATTTCACAGCAAAGCAATATAGTGTGCCTGTCTCACGTTTCCCATACTGAAAGGAGTATTTTGATCATGATAACTTCACTGCGTGTATTGCCGAGTTCTGAACTGAAAAGCACTTTGCTCTGTAGAATAGAAAAATCAATTTAGCATAAGGTGATCTCATTACACTCTATTTATCCAAGATTACAACAATTTAGAAGAAGATTGAGAGTGAAAGTAATTGTTCTTTTATTAATCCAAGTAGCTTTTAAAAAGAAATCTACTGATTAGGTAGCTCTGCTTGACTTCTAACTTGAATCTCCCAGGACTTATTCTGGGAGGTTCTGATTTCAGTGATGTGTTCTGGTGATATCATAGGCAACAGTGGCCATATCTTACTGAAGTTACAGAAATAAGATGGAAACAGGTTAACATGATCTGTTAATGCTTTTCAGTGTTAATTTGCCATAGAAATCCTAATATTTTGAAACGTTCTGCATATATATGCTCTCTTGCCAACTGGTGATTTAAAAGCCAAATCTTTAGGTAAACCTTTCACTTTTTAGGGATGTAGATTTCTGGTTTTAGTTCGAGAAACTAGTACAGTGTTTTGAAGATCCAGTGCAATCCCCTGCGCACCAAGGTTCTGCTGCTGACCCTTCTGGATGTCAAGTCCCTACCTCATATCCCTTCACATGTGATATTTCCTGCCAAACGCAAGAATAAAAATCAGCTGAAGAAATGCTTATTATGTTTCCAACTTGCAGCTACAAACTTTAGCTCACTGTGCCTGTGAACATTCAGTTGGATCTGACAATTTTTGATTCAACTCCGGTGAATCAAATAATGCAGCTGCTGAAGCAGGGTCATGCAGTGTCTACAGGCATTTGTTCATTTAACTTTTTTATCTTAAAAAACCCCCTCAAACTACCTTGTAGACTCTCACACAAAATTCAGCTATTTAGGTAAAAAATGGCAAAGAAGGAAGAAGTCCTTATTGGGTAATTTAACCAAATATTTCCTTACCTTGTGGGGAAATATATAATCAAATATTTCCTTACCTTTTCAGACCCTTGAGGGTCTGAAAGTAACTGAGTTGGTAGTTTATGGGTGTAAACCAAAAATATGCAAGGGTCTCTGGAATGTAGCAAATCCATGGTTTCTCTGTCACAAATGCCAACTTCTCCTTGGGCTGGGACCTGCCCCTGCACTCTCTTTGCAGGCACAGCTCTGTCCAGCTGTACCCAAGACTGGATGTGCATAACCTTTTAGGAAGCAGAACCTGCATTTTTAGTGAAATCAGGTGCTCTATCTATTTCGGTCTTTTTCATGCATTTTGATGTTGGCAAAGAGAACATTTATGGCAAACTAAGCTCTTGTGTCAACTGAGCTCTTGACACCATCGGAGTGAGGTGCCTATTTAGTGGTTTAGTAGAGTGAGATGTAGAATAAATGGAGAGAAGACTTATGATGACTGGTGAAATGGAGTATTTGTTTAGAGGTACCTTTTGGTTTATTTGGAGAATTCAGACTGAAAAATGCTCTGCTGCCTTGCAAAGACATGTACAGTTCTTTACATAAGGCATCAGTGATACATAAGATAAGGGTGTATAAGGCCATGTCCCTGTTTTGTAAGGCTGTACGGAGCAGTGACCATGACTAATAGAGCTATTGTGCTTTTTAATGTTTCATTGCTGTCAAAGTAGTACTTGGTCATATTTTAGATCATAGAAATTCCACTGGAGATAGTGACCTGGACTATCAGTGAGTGGAGCCAGCCCTCAGGTATAGCACAGAACCTACAAAGAGGTTCTGAGGAAAGAAACCTTAGTATATTTGGATTAATTCTTAGTTTTTCAAATTTGAATGACATTTGGCTTTGAGAGGTTGCATTGAAAGATCTTCATAAGTTAAAATGTTACTGAGTAATTCTAAATTAAAAGCTCACCATGGTTAAAGCTGTAACAGATGAGCAGGAAAGCAAATATTTTTAATTGTTTCTCTCTTTCCTTTCCAGAACTAATTGGAGAACTTAGTGCTTCTTCAGTATTCCACTCTCCCAGTAAAGAGAGGTACCACTGCCGATGTTTTAACTTAATCCTCTTTTGTTGTAGTTGTTAAGGGGGGTTTGGGTGGGTTTTTTTGTTGTTTGTTTGTTTGTTTTGCATATCGGGTGTTTGTTTGTTTGTTGTTGTTAGAAGGTGTGGGGAAAAATGAAGAATTGAGCTACATTTTCAGAAGAGAGAAGTTCATGATACTTGAGAGCATCCCTCAGAGCTATGTCTGTAAACAGTGTTGGGCTAGAGGATCTGCTGAGTGAGCAACGCAGGTTTCTTCAGAATGAGTCTACAGCTATTGTGGCTTCATAGAGACATTTTGATTCCCAGAGCATTGACAATGAAAGTAAACACAACGTTCCACGCTGAACGGTGGGGCAGCATGAATGGTCTACTAAATGGCTACTAAAGGCATCTGATGGACCAAAACCAGTTACACTTCTTTACACATTGTTCGAGAATTAGATTTTAAGATGCCAACTTGTCCCTGGCTGTGCTAAACTAGCAGTTTATGATTAACAATTTCTACTTCCTTTAGCAACGTGCCAAATAAGTCTTCAGCTTGGACACCTAAAGTAGCTAAATGACTCATCGTGGGGGATTTCTCTATTAGTATGATATGCTATCCTAACTTCTGATACTGTTCTCAGAGTTGTGGAAGTAATATTGCTTTAAATATTTGTTGAACTGATCTGTAAATCTCAAATTCACACTTCTTAGAACTTTAGTTTGTTAGAATATTTAGGTAAATGGAAGAGTTGACTTCAAAAAATGGTGCAAAACTGCAGTATCTCAATATTGGGGTTTTGGAAAGAAGATAACTCTGCACCTCAGAATATTGAAAGTCCCAGTGTCACAAGGCTCTGAGTGTGCATGTTGTTTCTGAAAAACTTAAATTTAGCTTTCTCGTGTTATGTCTTGGACTTGGTGTTTCTTTGTAAAGAACTTCTCTGCATATCCCTATGGCATAGACAACAACCACCTATACACTGTCAAATAGAAACAACTGTATACATCTGTCAACAGTGATGATTTTTCCATCTCTTAGGAGAGCTTCAGAAGTTATGTTTTGAAAGGTTAAGCTACGAATGTTCAGAGCTGCTACTAAAATCTCTCATAGATTCATAGATATTTTTTTACTTCAGAGTACCTTCACTTTGCCTTTTCCTCCATTTGTCAGCCACATCTATTATATATCATGTTATATTTCTCTCTTGCTGGACATTTCCTAGTTATGTGTCATGTTGCTAACACCATTCCATCTCAGATATATCTGTGATGTGGTACCTATTCTGTTGTGATGTTTTCCTGCAGTACTGTTTTTATCATATATTTTCTTTTCCATAGATACGTTTATCTTTAGACTGACATAATGCTTTTCTTTCTCCAGAAGCTTCAGATTTTTACAGCTGACCCTATAGTTTCCTCTTTTTCTCTTAGCCTTTAACATTTGCAGTTATAAGTCAAGCTGATATTTTTATTTCCCAAGTGACTGCTAGAGCTAATACCATTTTGGGATTGATCTGCAACTTTGCAGAACGTAGCATTGCTGTGATGTCATTGCTGTACTTTCCTGCAATGGCCAGAGTGCTCTTGCCTCTTGATTCCCCATTAAAAACGGAATTCAAGCAAACAACCTCATGCCCCTCCCCTCAAAACAAACCAAAACCTGGGCACGGTTTTCTTGGAAGAACTTTTAAGAGAAACCTGACACCTCTTAATTTAAAATATCAGTTGTTTAAATATACTAGATAAGCAAATCTTTCTGAAAACTCCAATAAACTGATTTTGTATCTATTAGGGAAAGCAAAAGAAGTCAGGAGGTCTGTGGGTGGTGTTCAGCACGTTGGTAATATTATAACAGCCTTAGAATGGTTTGCAACAGCTCTGGGGGTTGTGTGGTGTCCACAGCACCGTTCTGTAGATGGTGAAAGACAGACAGAATACTTTAGTTATGAAGCTCAAGCATGGAGCTTGTCTGCCTTGCGAATAGTCAGGGGCTCCCCCTTCCCTGATCCTCTTTTCAGGGAGTTGATTGGCCAAATTCCAGCCTCTTTGCCTTTAAAACTACAGCTATAGCATCCTGCATATGCTTAAAAAACCTCTAACAGAGGTGCTCAGCAGACTCCCATAACAATCCATGACAGTGCTTCCTATCTATTTAGACTGTTTTTTTCCTCATAGTTAGCCTGTATCTGCCCTGCTGCAAATGTAGTGGGTTATTTCTTGTTTTGCTGTTGATAGGCCTTACCTTTTACAGATAACTGTGTACAAAAGCTCTTTATTTCCCCCCTTCAATTGCTTTATTATTTGTCCTTGTGAAATTAAGGCTTCTTTGTGTGTGTATGAATAAAAGGGATTTTCTGTGAACAGCGAAGCAGGGGGAAAGGGGGATAAAATGAAAGTGTCTCCAAAAGCCTCCTTTTGCTTTCATCCTACGTGTTGTGTACCTTCCCACCAGCTAACTTCCAAACATATGAGAAGCAGTACCTTTAATGACACCACTCCAAGGTTATTCCTTGCTATTTAATAACTGGTAGGCGTGCACTAGGGAGCACAGATAGAGTAAGTCTAACCAGGGTTAAAATAATAGTTTGGAGGTAAAACCAGCATGGTCAATTTATAAAGAATTGCAGGTTCATTTCTTGGAGACATCCCAGGAAAATAAGGCCCTGCTCACTGCATCTGCTCTAATAAAATCCTCCTTTGACTAAACACTGCTTCTTCAGTATTGTCATTTTCAAGAATCTGATCAGGAACTCCAGGATCATTTCAATGAAGAACTCATCTTTTCAATGATGGGAATTAAGAAGTTTCTCACAGAGTCTCCTGCTGCTCGAGCAGTTGTTGCTTCTGTAACGAGAGGTTACCCTGCAGCGATGGTATCAAACTTTTCTGCTTCCCATGGTGCTTTCAGAGGTCAGCTGCAATGAGAATACAGATGTCTGCTCGACAGAATAAAAGGGAAACTGCAATTTTATAAATCATCACGAACTAGGTGAAAATTGATGTCTTAAGAAAATTCCATTTCTTTTTTTTTTGTTCAGATAGGAGGATAAGTGAACGGGTTATATTTTTGAACATCCTTGGGAAAAGGAAGAGGTAAAGGCTCTGCAGAATTTACAGTCACAGAGAGTAGTGCTGGTTTTGGCTGGAAGTGCCGCAATGTGAAGGCTGAAGGGGAACTTTCTTCATGCATTCACATTTTAAAAAATTATTTTCACCTGTGCTGTAATTCTGAGATGATTTTAGATAAAAATAATCTATGAAGCTTTAAATTCAGGGTCAGTGATATCGACTAAAACCTTATTTTTGAATATGGTAAGTCCATATTCAGGAAGCAAATGGTTGTGCCATACATCTAAATAATTTGATAATTTTTATCTTGGCTCCTTTGCTTCCCTCCAGTTTGCTTCCTACCAGCTATTTATCATGGAACCTGCTGTCACAAAAAATATTGCATTTTATATTTTACATAATTATAGATTTCTTCTCTGTATATATTTTCTTCCCCTGCAGAAATTATCTACATTGTTATTATTATTTATTGCTATAAATATTACCATGTATCTGACAAAATAAAATCAGCATAATCTAAAGTAAATTACTACAGATTAATATTTCATGCTGTTCTCTGTAACAGAGAATGTTTTAAAGATACAAAAAGAATTTGTTTGTAAACGTCACACAGAATATTTCAGGCTAATAATAAACAATATTTAAACCTTTAGAAATGAAGCTGGTGCTGAAAACCTAACAAATTAAAAGTATTTCTAGGTAATTCGTCACTGTGTGTACAGCACTTTGAAAGGAAATGCTCTCTCCTTGGTTAATTATGAATGTCTTTGGAATTATTAGATGCAGTCTGAAAAAATATGAAAACATATGGATGTTCATTTCAATTTCTGATGCCCCTCTTACCCTTCTGAGTCTTCCTTCCCCCCATTCCTCTTATAAAATGTATTTTCAAGAAAGCTGGGTCACCTACCCTTCACCAGCAGATGAGGGTTCATTTAGTTCATTGTCTGTCTGTATATGCTGCTGTTTCTTTCTGTTGCAATTTATCATTTCTGTTGCAGTGGGATTTAGTAATGCCTCAATTTTTCACAGTTTCAATGAATTCAAAGCTGGAAAAATAATGGAGACTGGCTTCCTGCATAACATGTCTGAGGAACTCTTGCATGATGCTGTCACTTTTGAAATGCATTTTTTAGATAAACATCTAATCTTGATTTAAGGATTCCAGATTATGGAAAATCTAACATATGGGTTTTATCTTGCAACAGGTACATTCATTGTAAAGAGGTGCACTTCATTTTAATTCTACATGTGGGATTTTGCTGTCTGATTAAAAGCTGGTTACTATTTGAAATCTTCTCATATAGTCTCAAAGAGACTGTGATTTGTTGCACAAAACTTCTTCTGATATTACAGTAGATTTTCTCTCTGCCTGTAAGTAAGGAAATAAGAAGGTGATAGTAAGCACACCAGGTTTATAGAGTCTTTGTTTTTTGGGAGTAATACAGTAAGTATTGCTGTTTTGCAAGCAAAGAAATTTAATTTTTATTGAGAATTGATATTGGCTATATTTGGTAAGGTATTTCTAAAGGAATCATCCTTTCAACTTTCACACATTTTTCTCTACTTCCAATGTTATTGTTTAAAAAAAAAAGAAAGCAACAGACCCCAAAAGCCACACCTCCAACCTCTTATCCCCCCGTTTAATGTCTCCATATGTAGTTTCATCCTCTATTCAGATCTGATTTTATCTTAATCCTTCTTTGGCTGGCTGCTCCGTATTGCTGTCCCTCCTTTATGAAGGAGCAGTGAAAGGAAATATGTTCTTCATAGTGTTTTCAGCTGGTGATTAAACTTGTGTCTTTACTGTCTGGTCTGAACATGACTGGTGATAAGGCAACATTTTCTCCTTATCTCTGGCGTTGGCTGTTTTCCTCATTTTTTGGAAATTAACACTTCCAATCTCTTGTTCTAAGAGCAATGATATCCTTTCTATTGATATTCACAGGAAGCAAGGGAAATCACCTTCTACAGCTACAGAATCAAACTATTTAAGAGTTTAAGTTGCCATCTATCTGTATGAATCCTATACATATAACATGTACAAATTCCTCTAAGCAGCAGGGACTTTTGCATTATCTCCTTCTATACTTCCTGCTGGTTTACTCTGAGCTTCTTTCAGCATGAGCAAGTACTTTTCTAGCATTCTCGTGATTAAAATAAGCATATTGATCTTGTCTGGCCTCAAGGTGGATTTTTCAGGTGTCAAAATATGCTTTAATCGACTTTTGAATATTTTCAGTTTTTTTGTATGTTTTCAAAAATTCAAACTCCAAACTAAACACAGTGTTCCAGCATTGGTGACATCAGTTTTTGAATTTGGAAATAATCAAAACAATCTACTTCTTTTCAATATCCCTTTACTCTCCCAGGGATCGAATGAGTTCATTTAGCCACAGAGTTGTGCTGAGAGTTCACAGAAAGCTCCTTACCCCCCTAGAGTTTTAGATCAATTTTTTTCAGTGTTCCATCCTGTAAGTATGACCTGCACTCCCTGTGCCTAGATTTATGTCTTTGCATTTGTCCTTATTAAAATTTATCTTGCTCAATGAAGACACCTAGCCAATTGAGACAGGTCATCCTATAGAACATTCGCCTTATTTCTTGCCACTCCACCAGTTTTTGCATGCTCTTCAAGTTTTATCAGCAATCACTTTGTATTTTCTTCCAGATCATTGAAAATGATATTTAAGGTTTGGATGCTGGCTAGTCCATATTCAAAATGCTGGTTAATTAGAGAGGCATTCCTATAGAATCCTATACGGCTGAAGAGGAATGTAGAGTATACTTATAACCATTGTAGAAAATAAGAAATTCATAATTTTTAAAATGTATAATTTAAAAAAAATTAAAATTATAATTTAAAAAGAAACCTTAATTATTTAAATAACACTTTAGCCCATTGTGTTTTATACAATCCATATTTTTTTAATATGTATTTAATACTGCTTACTCTGAGAAATCAGCAAGAACGTGGTAGCTCAGAATGTGGAAATAAGCCAAATGCTTTACAGTCATGTAAGTACAGTATATTAAACAATTTTCTTCTCTCAAGCTTGCAGCCTAAGTTCTCAAAGTACAATCCTCCATTTCCATAAAATCAATTAAACTTTTGGGGAAGATAAGAAAACCACATTTCACAATTCTTTTTTCTAATAGAAGGATATAAGCTGAAAAATGTTATTTTAATTTTCAAGCAGCAGTTTATTCTAAGCTTGCAGAAGATTAGTGCATTAAAATGTCCCTTCTGGACTGTGAAGAATGAAATTTGAAACTAGAAAATGGAGTCAGATGTTCTGGTTATGGGGATGGTGGCACCTCTGTCTCCTCGTTGGTCTGTTCCTAATGAAGCAGTTCCAAAACAGAGTGAGCTGAGCAATGTTATTGTTTACCTAAGACACAGCTGACCTAAGACAGAGCTGACCTAAGACAGTGCTGCTGCAGTCCCTCGTCCCTCACACTGCCCAGAGCTCTGTGCTTTGTGTCAGTGTCCACCTGTGGAATGCAGGCCTGGGGCATTAAACCAACTTGAAACTATGAGGATGGTGATGATTTAGCACTGGATTTAGTGTTGGATTTAGCAGCCTGTGCAATTTTTTTTCAGTCTGTTGTGACTCTCCATTTTGTAAACTGAGTCACATGATTTTTCAGTTCTTTTACTGGCAGGGTCTTAAAAATACTTGGGCTTGTCTAGCTCTGTTTTCTGCTAAATCTAAATGGGATTTACCTTCCTGCAAATAATAGGAGAGGAAGGAGTTATTTACTCAACTGCAACATTTCCTTATGGAGTTTATGCTCACAAAATATTTCAAATGCATAAGCAGCTGTAAGGAGAAGAGATAAATCATTCTTTATCGTATTGCACATTAATTTTGTCATGCAGGCACCATCTTGGTGGTAATTTTTTATTAGTAATCAACAAAACTAAGCTATGTGAGCAAACAGCTGATTCAGAGAAATGTGATGCAGCGGGCATTTACAAAGGGAAGTGACACACATTCACAGATAATTTTTTCTGCAGGTAGATGATCAGAAATTAAATACATGTTGTTGTTTTCCATAGGAACCTAAAAAGAGTGGTTCCATCAAATTAAATAATTTATAGATGCTATGGGCCACGTAATTACCTACACAATACCTCAAGCTGCAGGCAAGTCTCCCTTCAGTAATTTCCACTGCTCCATCTCTTTAGAAATCTAAATTCATTGACTCTGCAAACAGAAGTATTTAATTCATTTCTGTAACTACATCTCGAGTCACTTCTAATCAGCTTTCAGTCTCAACACTTTCCTGAAGCTCCTCTCAGCCAGCCAAATCTTGGAATTGCTTGGAATATCTTCCACTCTTTCCCTCTTCTTTATTCCACTGACACTTTCAATTTTATCTTTCCTTTCAAAGCACTATCCCTTGCAGAGTTTGGTGAAATTTCTTCTAATTTTCTGCACACCCCTCTGCTCAATTCTACAGCATCTCTTTTAGTATGTTCCTTTTCACACTGAGAGTGCCAGGTGCTTTCTATCTGTTCCCTCTGCACTGAATCCACCACAATTTTGTACTGGTGACTTCATTCTGACCCATCTCCTGCAACTTCCAGTCTTGGTTCTCGTCACCCGTTTTGGTGATTCCTGTTTCCAGCTTTACTGACTGTGCAGTATGCTCATCTCTCCAGATCACCTATATTGCATATTGTATCCTTTCAGTCCTTTTATTGTCTCTTTCCTTCGTGCTAAATTAAATTGTTCCTATTCATTATCTCTGAGTTTCTTCCAAAGCTCCACTTTTGTCCTGTGTACTTTTACCTCTGCTAAATCTTTGGTGCTCTCTAATGAAAGCAAATGTGATGAGTGCTACGTTTGTACCTCTCTCGTGCCTGACAAGATCATATCCCTCTTGAGACAAGCTACACAGGAAACTTCTCCCTCTTGCACATGCCCTCTAGAGCTGGTGTCAAATAAAGTGTCTCACATGAATAATTAATTTGTAACAGTCAGGGAAAAGGCAGTTGAGGATGGCTGCATTTTCTTCCTTTTTCCTTCTATTTCATGTTGCCTGTCTTTGGTTGTAGGTGCTTTGAATTTGGGATTGAACCTCTACCCAGGTTTGGAGAGTGAATAGCCCAGTATGGAGATAATGCTTTTAGAAAAGATTCTCTTGACTTATGAAGAACAAACTCCATCACAGTATTTAAATATTTAAAGTACTACCCCTTGCTGTGTTTAGCACATACAACTTTTTGTTGTAACTTCTATTATATAAATAGAAGTTTATATAACTACTAGCTGCCTTCTCCAGAGTGCTGCATTACAGTGGTTTCTATTAAAATTCTTGAAAACTCACTCGATTCTCATGATTTAGATGATTCTACTGGTTTGGCATCAGTAAAGCAACAAAGCTCTTGAAGTATAAATATCACCTGGCACCTGTAATTTACTAAGCAGAAGACAACATTGTTTCTGGCCATTGAAAAGGTTTTCAGCTGGGCCCCAAAGAAGGCATAAAGGATGGAATGTCACCCTTTGAAAGGGATGAAGTCAACAGAAGAATGAAAATCTCTCTTACTGCATCTTGAGCAGAGCATTGATGGGAGAGGAAGTCACAAGCTTCAAGGAGACGATAAGAAACTCCGATTAAGGATAAACCTCTTGAGGGAGATCTCAGGTAAGCTTAGTTGTAAAAGACCTCTAGGACATTCTCTCCTTAAGAGTAATTGAGGCCTTGTAAATGCACCCCTCTTTTGCGTGCAGCAAAACCAGGCTCAGTGTTTAGATGGATGAAGGACTCTAAAATATGATGCAAATACTACAGTCATTCACCTCTGCTGAACTACCTATAGATAATGTCTGTAAAATGATTGTCAATTCAACTTTTCTTCGTTAAATCTCTAGTAATTTTCCCTGTATGAGCATTACACAATGCACCAGTACAGTGATCCTTGTTAGAACAGGGACCTACTCCATATGTTTTCTAGATAAGACAGGAATCTCTGTACTTCATAACTGTGAGCCACTGATAGTGCTGCAGGTGTGGTGGAATACTAAATAGCAGTAACAGATTTTAAATATAATTACAAGTATTTGATGACATTCATCCATGGCATAATGGGGCAGCTGTATGATTAGACTGTTCTTAGAAAATTGAATTACTCCAATAAATGGAAATGACTGTGTGACACATGGAAGACTATTTGCATAAAATAGGCCAATGTTAAGTGACCAGCTGCTAAATAGGTCTAAAGTCTGATCTCAGAGTCCTGTGTCAAAGATGGATGGGTTTTTGCCAAAGAATTTCATATTTGGGCACTAACCCTATAAATACAAATTTGGTAGTCAGAAGGACCTTCAAGATCTGAAAACTGCAGCTCAATTTAATAATTTTTAATTTTCATGTTTTTTTCTAGAAGAAGAAGCTCATGATTTTCATTGCAAACATAATCAACAATTTCTCATAAATGGAAATGAAAAGAATAAAAAGTCAGGTGATGACATTCTTTTTTATAATGGACCTGTGACATTTCTGAGATAGCTGTTTGATTCACTGTTACCTTACTCAATATTGGGAGCTTGAAGATTATTCAGTCCAGCAGAAATAACTGAAAACTATAAGCACCTTAATAACAAATATAGTCACTTTATCAACAGAACTGCAACAGGCCCATTTCTTCCCAGCAACTTTCTGTACCTCATTGCAGCTGGGAATCAACTCAAACTGTTGAGAGGGCTCGTTCTGTTTTGGGAAATGACGCCAACCCCTGTGACCACCAAAGGTTTTGGAAAGACAAGCTGTAGGAATTTTCTGGCAATTTCCTTGGTTAGAAAAATTGTTGTACTAGTTACCTGAAAGACCACTTTCTGTAACATTCAGCCCTATATTTCCTGAGAAACCTGTCAAGATTTGCAAGGCTTCCATGTACGTGTCTCCACAGACAGCTGTGGGCCAAGAGGTGAAAGGCTTTTTCTTTCATATGTAAGTTTTAAATGGGAGGAAATTCAGCGCTTTACTCTTTGCCTGCTGCTGCTTTTTTGTCATGAGGCCACATTCTCTTGTGGCTTGACATTGGTACTTTTCCACGTCCATTAATAGATTTATGCAGCTCATGAGCTACATCATGATCTTCATGGTCTGTAAGCTATAATGTAGATTTGTTTATGAATAATAAACACCAACAAAACTGCATTCTTTTTCCCTTATCCTTTGTAGGATTCCACCTCATTTCAAATACTCTGGATCAAACCAACTTCTCCATAAGTACCCATCTAGATGTAAAACTGAATATATTTAACTAAATTTAGAAATCAAAGCCCAGAAGTCAAACCTCAGCAAATTATAGTAAGTACAGGAGAGTAATACCGCAAATGCATAGTTAAATATATAAGTGGTCCAGTTAAATACATAAGTGATCCCTTTGTAAAAGGTGATAGTGATGTGGAACTTGCACTGGTTCCTTTCATTAACTGAGTTTGGGCCCATCAGGGAGATGTTGACTGATACCTGCCAACTTATTGTATGGCTGGAGTAGTTCTCTCCAGGTATAAGACAAGATGACAGCGATATTTCAGGGCAAGTGTCTGAGGCAAAGGTATTTCTACAAAGACAATCCCTAAACAACAGGGAAAAGGGAAGAGAAAAATTGTTGAACAGGGACAACAAAAGGGGAAATAAAACCTGAAATTCCTATTTTCATGAGCTTTTACTTTCTTCCAGTTTTGGCACCCTATGCCTTGAGTTAGAAATATAGTGGTAGCTTGAATTTTCTCTTTTTCTGTGTGTCTTTATCTTTGCACCGGGAAAAGTGTAAAATGGACAATATTAGATCTACTCTACCTCAGTTAAAATTGCAGTTCTTTAGTAGCTAATGGGCCAAGGTCCTCTCAGAGATTAAGCTTTCCTCCCTAAAAACAGCTTTCTGAAACCTTGAATTATACTTGCCAAAGTGAACGGAGTTATAAGTTGCATCTCTTTTAATATTTTCTTAATTTGAGAGTCCTTTCTTCTATAACACAAGGGTAAGGTAACTACAGAAAGGTTAGCATGAGCATAACTAAATATATTAGCACACTGTGGTAAATTTTCATGCTCATCATGAAATCCCTGTTTTTACGTGGTGGAGTAGGCTTGAGCTGCTACTAAAGTGAACTCAGAAAAGGTTCAGGGACTTCTAAAAAAATAAGACCTCCTGAGTGTGTTCACTCACCTAACTGAATATTTCAGTAGACTCGATGCAATTATTCATCAGCGCAGGACTGGCACAGAATATGTGAGCAGTCTCCCATTCTTTGCTATGTTTATAGAGCTTCCCAAATTCCATTAAATAAAATTTTCCCTAAAATAATCAGTTTCATAACTTCCTGTAACCTTCAGCACTAACCTTTCTGGATACTTGTGAAATTAGATCTCCTGAGCCTTCCATGAAATCATCAGAAATGTGTAATGCATTAGGATTGTATTTGTTTTACTGCATAAATACAAGCAAGCAGATTTATTCATTTCCAGAGTGCTCTCCTCCCCATTAAGATTTTCTAAAGACGCTGTTGTTTTTTTCCTAAATGTAAGTAGCAAAGAAAAGTGTCCCAGGCATGTAATTTTAGTAGCGCCTTCTTCCCTTATGACTCATTACTGCTGAAATCAACACAACTTGGGATATGCTCAGGAACTTCAGTAGCTCTTTAATGTTTTCAAATAGTAACATCTGTGCATGTTTATGACTTCATGCTCTGCCTTAGCATTGGCCTTGGCCAATGTTTCTGGCTGTTAAGTGGTTGTACTTTCAGAGAGCAGGGTACCCGCACTTTGCAAGAAGCAAGAGAATACAATTATTGAATATTTAATCGAGCAGAACAGCAGCAAGGCTGCAGAAACAGACCTGCTTTTATCAGAGTTGTACATGTTTGTTTAGAACTTGCATACATTCAGAGGTAACTGATACTCCACTTTATTTTTGTTTTCCCCACAAGTCATGACCAAATACTTCCTTTTACTTTCTACCTTCGTTTAGAGACAATGATGCTTCTGGATGTGAACCCCTCTGCTTATTCTTGCAGAGAATATTATTATTATTAATATTTCAGCTTGCCATCTAATATGATGGCTGGCTGAGGGGAGAAGAGATACAGAGGGAGAGAAGCAATAGAGGTGAAGAAAAGGCTGGCTTGAAGATGTAGTGAGAAAGGGAGAGAACAGATCTCAGGGACCAGTAGTGACTAAGTGACTAAACACCCCTTCTTTAGGAGATGGCTGAAAAGGAATCTAGCAGTGGAAACCTGCAACCATTCTCGCTTGTACTTACACAGCCAGTATCAGCTGGAAAAGCCATGGAATTAATGCTAATATAAAGTCTAATAACAGATGTGTACCTGGTATTCGGAACCATAGTTCACTGCAGCTTATCCTGGAGAAGTTCTGGATGTCCTGTAAAGCTTTTCCATGTCCTTGATGATATATAGAGAAATCTTGAAAGGTTTATGCAAACAACAAAAGTTTTCTGCTTGATTTCCACATTTGAAATTCAAAGTCTCCAAGGAAAATTCTCTGTTGATTGAGGAGCTAATGACATGTTACTAATCACAAGAACTAAGAGACTGAAAATTGTACAACTTGTAGGAGAATGGGTTTAGGGTAACTCTATTTAAAAGAAATTGAAAACCTGAAATATGGGAAATAAAGAGACCAAAAATATGCAACCTGACTAACTTCCCCTGTGGAATGTGTGAATCTACCGATGACACTGAAGCTAAACAAACTTTAACCTGTGTTAAAAAAAAAAAACCACCATGAACACTTTTTGAATGCAAAACAGCCATATATGCTTTATTTTCAAATTATAACTTACACTTGTATTCCACACTCCATTTTACTGAAATTAAGGGCCTTCATTTGTTTTCTTCCCAGCATTTTTTATCTCTGGCATTGTGCTGAATTGGCATGATGGGGCATCTTCTATTTTACCTTGCCCATACTGTACTTGTGGTATGATTATGTGGATATTAAAAGAAATAGAAAACTTTAAAATTAACCAACACCGTACAAGATATAAAACGTTGTTAAAGTTAGGGGAAGTAAATGGGAAGTGCAGAGGGAATTATTTAATTGTTTAGGGAAAGCTTCTGAAGGGAGCAATAAGAAAGAGACGGTACTTCCACGTACATATTTGAAGGCTATTAAATGTTTTTTCTATCTCCGTACTCCTGAAGCAATTGCTGAACGTGTACATTCCTAGTAAGATCTTTTCTAAAGCAGTTTTGGTGCTTAATAGTGGTCCAGCTTTTTCTGTGCAAGTAAATATAAACCATTCCTATGTGGAGTGTGTGGTCCACTTGCATAATGGTTTGGAGTCCAAACCTAAGTGCAGAGTGACACTAGAGAAGATGTGTGTTTGCAGTATGTGCATATGTTATTTGTTTTCTTGAGAAGTTTCTCATACTCTTGTAGAAAAACATGATGTCTTAGTGTCTCTTGAACTGACTGTGTCTTTATGTATAAGAATCAAAGTATTTTAAATCTTTGTTATATCACTGGCTTTTTCATAGAGAGAATAAGTTGTCTGGGATTGGCTCTGGGAGTGGAGCTTTGGAGAACTTCCCATCTTTCAGGTAAGACCTGGCATAACTGGCTGGACTATTAATTGTTCTTCCTTTCAAAACCAAATAAGAAATTGACTGCTTTTTACAGGCAATATGTTGTATTTACCGTACGTTTCTTACTGTAAACTCTTTGAGAAATCGTAGAGTTCCACAAAATCTAGGAATAGGAGTTCTACTGGATTGATTATTTACATTTATTTTTATGGAGTTCACTATTGTTTCTTCAATATACAGATTAGTCCCAGGATTTCACTGAAAAATGCAAG
This sequence comes from Oreocharis arfaki, assembly GCA_013398015.1. NCBI lineage: Eukaryota > Metazoa > Chordata > Aves > Passeriformes > Paramythiidae > Oreocharis > Oreocharis arfaki. Next base: position 334,664 of record VZRR01008935.1, on the reverse strand, counting down.
ATGATCTATCTTGGCAATGATATATTTGCGACACTTACATTCTCATAGATGAACTGAATCTTCCTTTCGGTATGTATAAACTTAGTCTAACCTCTGGGGTTTTTTTCTCATTGATTTTAGTGGTCAAACTCATATCTAATTCTGTGATCAGATCCTACATGAAAACATGACTGAAGGGCTGTAAAACACTATTGAAAAGAAAACAAAAAAACCCCCAGAAAAAACCTTTTAAAACTATCAGGTATGCAATAACCTACCACATCTATAAAAACCAGCAAGTTCTTTGGCTGTCTTGACCTAAGCAAGGTGGTGATGATTTACAGCAGCTGAAAAGCTGACCCTTTACGCTTTTGATAATTTGAAAGATTTCTCAAATGCCCTTTCAAGCCATTTTGAACACCTTTTTAATAATGTTTCAACATTGTTGATGAAAACTTCCTTTCATCGTCTGAGTTCTAGCACTTGATTCCACATTCTTAGTGGAACATTTTCAATTTCAATTTGATATTAAAATATCAGTTGGAGAATATAGAGGTCTAAGTGTGTGGTTTTAGAGACTTACTTTATCTGTTTAGCAGGGTAATTATATTCGCTTTGCATGAGCACAAGAAAATGGCTGCTCAGAGAAAAGATTTTAGCTGCATCAGGGAGCTTTGGCTGCTTCTTTCCAGATATTCTTAAAAAGAGAGAAAATTTTAGTTTCTGTTAGACCTTGCATTTGTTAGACCTTCCATCTGTCCAAATGGCAAAAACATTAATAAATTTACTAAAATATCTATTTGATGTTTTTGAAGGGTTTCAATTGTTTATTATCCCCTCTTTATCCACCAGTTCTTGTGTGGACCTGGAGAAACGAGAGAAAGGGACTTTCCTTCCACTGAGGGGAGGAAGTAGGGAGGAACAAAGATGGCCACTACAAAACAGAAAAAAACGCAGGGGAGGACAACTGCGTGCAACTCTCTTTCACATTCAGGTCTATAATCCTGACTTTTTTTTTTTTTTTTTGGCTTCTCTTTTTGTTTACTCTGAGTTTATCTGCAACTTTTTTTTTTCAGATATAACCCTGTTTACTGAAAATCCTTGTGAGTGTCTGTTACAATCTCTTTTGCATTTCTCTTTTGCCTTCTTGCTCTTAAGGTTCTTCAAGAATTACAGGCGAGCTCATTTAGTTTTCCAAAGTCCTTGTGACTTCATGCAAGATTCCAGTGGTGACACTCCCAAGGAAAACTAAACTATAACTATACTTGTGAATTCATCTTGTGCTCCTTTCAGTGTAACATTTTTCAGCCGACAAGTCTCGTGTAACATTTTCCTCTCACAAACAACTTCAGTCCAGCCTCCTGACCACTTCCAGAGTTCATTGTAAAAGAACATGAGAGTTTGAAGGCTCAGATTTTAAACAATGATCTGGATTGTTGTTTTGGAAGTGTAACGTCTCAGTAATAAGCAGAATTTGATACCATGCTTCTGGAGGACAGCTATCCTCAGTGGGTGTCACAAGGATTTGGGGCAAGCAAAAGGTTAAATACCTTTATCACTGGTGAAATCTGATAACTCTCTGGTATCTTCCTGTACATATTGTAGATCTTCATGATGGCCATTAAATTAGTAAAATAGGAATAAAAAGCTCTTTACAATATGTCATACTTGAAAACCAAGCTCAATTGCATACACGAGTTGGGATAGTGATTTCTCATCCATGAATTTCCTGTTATCTTTTGATAATATCAGGACCCTTGTGACCATGGTTGTGCAGCATGTGTGGAAGAAAAAGTGCTCCAGTTTTAAAAGCAGTTTGTGTTACTGTTGACTACGACACTTCTCTGTAGTCTTTTTTGCAAGCCAGAACTGAAACTATGCTACACTTATCTCGTGGGCGCTCCTGTGGCTCTTAGCTCCTTCACAACAGTTCTAGAGGCTGTCCATGGCGACAAACTCGTTCCCTGGGATGAGAATGTGTCCAGCATTATGCAAAACTAACCAGCAAAATCAAGCAGCTAGATTAAAACATGCTAGTTAAACTTCTTTATGTTATTATAATGTATTTATGTACTTAATGGAGCCTCAAAGCACGATCTCCATGACTGAATTGAAATTCAGCAAATATGGGGCTGGTACTCATGAACAGTGAGTAGCTCTCAGCAATCGCTTTTTCAAATCAAAAATGCTTTTTTATTTCTGAAAATTACCCAACACCATGTCTAAAACCCACATTGTTTTAATGGTAAAATTAATGAAACATCTGGAACTGACAGAATTAGTCTGCAGAGCAGCAAGTAAACAGATGAGGAGACAGATTGGCATGGCTGTGAAGAAGCAAAGGCCAGGCCAGCCTGCTCATACCCATCCAAGAGAGAATGAAGCCTCACAAAAGTGATTCTCCTGGTCTCACTGACACCCATGATTCACACAGCAGCTACAGCATCTCTGTAGGCAATGCCACTTGCCCAGTGTTCTTCATCAGTATGGACAAATCTGTGTTTTGGAGTGCATGGAAAATACTTATTTGCTTTCTTTCTGGGACTTCCACACTCACAATGTCAATATGAGCAGCAGCTAATTGCAGTCACAATGACAGAAGTCAGTCTACGAAGAACCAGAAGGAAGCCACCGATTTATTTTCCATTTTGACAAAGCAAATTTTAGATTGTAATGACTTTAAGTGCATTAATAAGAACAGTTAATTTAGAAATTATAGACTTTAGCATTAAAAAGTCACAAACCCAAGAGCTAGTGTTTATTCGAAGGGTTATTTTTGACTTCTTAGTTTTTTAAAAACATAATTTAAATTGACATTTTACACAGTAAGAGACTTTAACTTACAATGTAAGTTTGTAGAGATAGACAAAAACAAAATGTTGCTTTGTTTTTATTTTTTTAGAGCAGATCTTGGGACTTACTCTGTGCTTCTTCTAGACCGTATGATATTCTTGGGTTTCAGATCACAGACAAAGGTAAAGTGAAATAAATTCTATTCTGGTACAGAGAATAGATAAAATATGATTAACCTATAGTGAGTATTAGAAAAGAAAAGTTTATCTTGAGAGATATTTTTATAAAATTCCTCGTGTTGGGTGAATTCTTCCTAATGTTCTGGAAAATTTCGAAAGGTTTACAGCACTGATGCTAGACAAATTTATATGTATATTTTTTCTTCATTTCAGACGATTTTTTTTTAAAAATGCATGTATCTTAGGGGCAACACCCCATATTTATCTTCGAATTAATCTCAAGTAAGCTAGCGGGCTTTGCTAGCTTACTCGAAACCTTTACGCTGTGCCTTTCAATCCCAACGTGCAAGGTGTCTGTTCTCCTGTGAGTTTTTACGCCCATTTCCTTGTATGCATGAGAACGTACCAGGATCTTGCCTGCCTGGCAGCACCGTTTCCAGCATGCACCAAATCCCTTCCAAATTGGGCTTGGATAGCTTGGGCAACCCAAGCAGCAGCCACATCACCTGGCCTCCAGTCTGTCCCTCAGGATTTAAGTACTGGGTTGAAAGCTTAGCTGGCGGTTTTCCCATCAGCCAGGTTTCTCCTCAGGGACTTGGGTGTGGTTCTGGTCTGTGATCCTGAGACCTAATACCTGTTTCTGTCTGCTCCAGCCCTTGATCCTGACTCTTGGATACGTATCCCTCTGTCCTGCTTGCTGTCCCAGCTCGTTCCTGCAGCTGAACAGCCAGAATAATCCTGCTCCAGCCTACTTTGTTTGACAGCTCCATTTTGCAGGATGTAACCCTTGTAACTCTCAGCTGAGTCTCCCCTTGCCAGCATTTACTGCTTGAATCCTAAATTTAGCTTGTATTAGCTTTTCACTGGCCTAAGGTGCTGTAGTATAAGGGACAGCTGAGAGCCTGAACTCCTCTTCCTCCATGGAAATTGACTAAAAATATTGTGACTGGAAAGAGATCTGGGGTGAAAGCTCCTGATGCAAAATTTGAGATGTAACGCTTTAGAGACCTAAGGAACTTACTCAGTTCCATCTGTTTCAGTCAAAGGGCATTGAGAAACAGATAAAAATATCTGGCTGCTGTGAAAATAAGGCACTTATCTGACCCAAGCTTTCCTTGATAAACAGAAAAGATAATAAAATTGTGTTTGCCATAAATGCTTCTTGGAGCTTTCACAGATTTAACTGGGCTTAACTGAATCATGAATGCCACTAAACATTTTCTTAATCTAATGCACTTAAAGGTCCCCAGATAGGCTGTTGCTCGCAGCAGGATGATCTGTCTGCTCTGAGCTTCTCTTTTCTCTGCTCTCCATAATCTTGGTGTAAGGAAATGCAAGGCTGTGAATAGCCAGTGGATTCCAAAGCGATCAGGTAATGAGAATGAGTTAACATCCGTTCTGTCTCTCAATGCCTTCTGTTTAGGTCTTTTACACATTTCAAAACCTAAATTTTCATGTTAGCAGACAAAAGGAACTGTTTTAAACTACTATTAATAGGATACTTCTGTCTCAATGAACGGGAATGTTTAGGCTATACCCAGTCTATGTTTTTGCAAATATTGTTTAAAAAGGCAAAGAAAGGCTCTGAAAACCTGTGCTTGATTGTTCTTCAGCATTAAATTGCAGCACGGCATCTTGCCTTAGGCTGCTTCCGCAGCAGCCTACGGCTGTCCACCCTCAGCTCAGAGCAGGTGGGGGTTGTGCTTTGGTCCCTCATTCTTTACAGGAGGAAGCAATCTGTTGCAGTCTATTCACACAGGATTATTTTTGCTATCTGGTCCAGATCTGCTGGCCAACAAGGCTGTGAATCCTGCTCCCACCACTCGTGCTGCACACATCAATGTGTGCTACAAAGAGGGGAAACCTGCGTGGGGTCACCGAGAGCTGTAGTGCCACTCAAAGGAATAGCAAAAATGTGACACAGTCTTGCAAAAAACCTTGCAGCTGTCGTTTCTAAAGGACACAGTTGCTTTTAGTCCATGATAGTCTCCTGTTCGGGTCCAAATGACTGACTCTTATTGGTACTGCCTATGCATTTGTACGACAGGTAGAAGAAGTTGAAGCTGAGCATCGGCTGAGCTGTGAGATGATTGTTGCATATCTTTGTAAAAAGACCCTATAATTATTCCTTAAAGTGCTGATTTCAAAGAAAAAGTGCTTTTAAAATCTGCTATTTAGTACCTTTAAAGCTTCTAAGCTCATGCATATGTAAAAGTATTATTTTTTTAGTATGCTGAAAAGATCTCAAAAGGACAGGTTATTTCTCTTCTTGAGGAAAGAGGGATTCTTTCCTTAGGATGAGTGGATTTTATCATTAAGAGCTAGGAACTGATAAACAGGGGTGAAAATGGCTAGGACTGTGCAAGAAAGATATGTTTTCTAATAATTTATTCAATGATTAGTGCCAATATTCCTCAAAACATATTCAAGGAACTGTCAAACTAGCTGAATACCTAAGTCTTCAGTAAAAAAACCCAAACCACTGAATAATTCTTTGATTAAAATGTCAGAATTAATTCTAAAATGTTTCTAGCAAATGACATTAGTTCAGCTGTCTTGTAAAGTAAGACAATCAGAGCTTTTTCCATATCTTCTGAGAACAAAAACTGACTAATTCTGTAAATGGTTGCACAGATTTGGTTGTATTCCTTTGAGTCTAAACTGCATATTGAACAATGAATATTGACATTCCTCTTGTAGTCGAGACTTGATATACTGTTAAAAAAGCTAAATAATTCATTCAATTAAAAACATGAAGCAAAATCTCTAAGGCTATGGACAAATACCAATTATTTTATGTTAATACCAATATTTATGTGTTTATCACTAGACATAAGTAAAAATAAATATAAATTCCTAAGATCTACTGAGCCGCTTTTCTTACAGATACAGCGAAGTTGATACAGACACATTGTTGAGAATGGATATTATGTCTTTGTTTGCTAATGCCGAAGAAATAGCAACGTGTCTTTTAAAAATCTTTCGTAACAAGAAGGACCACTCTCACTACTGTTCTGGGTTTATTAAAGCAGGTTCTTATGTGTCCCTCTTGAGGCTGAGGAGAGACTGAGGGAAGAAGAGTGAAGTGCTTCTTTTGCTGTCTTCTACTCATTTTTTGGAATAAAATTCATATGAGTAAGAGGATACAGAGGGTCTAAATGGGTTTGAGGTGGAGTAAACTGTGGAAAACCCCTAATTCTTTGCTTCTTGTAGTTCACGGTGGCCTAAGGGTCCTGCAGGTTGACCTGGAGACCATTTCTCAGTCTTTGTCCTCTCAGCAAAATCCTTTGAACAAAACTTCGAGTCTTTTTCTTTCTCTTTATTTTCTGCTGTGAGTTACTCCTCATAAAAAGGTGATGGAATGCAGAATGTTTCTCTTTCAGTGAGTGAGATAGTTCAAGATGTGACTTAGTTCAAGGGTCTAACTTATTTCGATCAGCCAAAAACAATCCAAGCCAAAGGAGCTGATGACAAATACGTGAGAAATCAAACATATTTGATGATAAGGACATAATGCCAGAAACCTTTCATTGACTTGGTTCATCCTTATTCATGAACAGAGATGAGTCACAGTCAGGCACTGGTTTGAACTCAGTTCAGCTTTTTTATTTTGTTGCCCACCTCTATTTCTGTTACATGGAATAATGATTTCCTAGCAGAATAATGAATTCAGTTTTTGTCTAGTAGTCTGTTTTTGAGTTTTTGATTTTTAAAATTTCCTCAGTTGAGTTTGTTTCTCTAAAGATGCATTTGCTCAGCGGAGAAATCATCAGATTCAATAGCTGCAGTTTCTCGAAGCAGCTGAAAAGAGACTGTTGTAAAGGAAAATCAGTGACCAGTTTTGGTGGGAAGGGCTGGTAACAACACTCGTGTTGCCCATTCATGTAAAAGCATCGTTGAGGAATATCTTAGTCGTGAGTTAAGTGGTGCAAATTAGGCAGCTGATTTATACTTTGAAAAAATAATGCTATGCTGGAAACCCTTGCAAGACTGCTCATCTGTTATTGGCCTGACTCAATAAGAGGGTATTGCTCTCTCCATAATGGCTCATTCTGCCCAACAAGGCCTGATTCAGTTTGTCCAAGTCAGTGTTAGTATATATATTTTCATGGTTAGGCTCTGACAGATCTGGTGCTGGAAAGAAAAGAGAATCCCAGAAGCCATCCATCTATAAACATGTGCCAAACCCATATTTTCTACAGATAGGTCCTATGTGAAATAGTACATTAATATTAGCACTTCTGAATGCCTTGATGAAAATTAGCTTTCACAATGAAAGTCAGCTTTCCTCCCCTGGCTCAACAGATGATGTTAATAGGAAATCTGTTTTCTGAATTAAAGACTTGGTGCAATGGAGGCCAGAAGCTGAAAGGCCAAGTGTTGGATGCTACTGCTTTATCTAGGACAGCTGAATGGTTTTGAAAATCTGATTTTCAGAGCTGAAGGACTGCCAAAATCTGGAGGTCTTTGCATGTTGCTCAGGCTCATTACTAAATACAGGGATTGCAGAATCACGCTCTCTCTTGAGCTCACTCAGTATAAAAACATCTGCACCCTTTTTTCCTCTCTAAAGGGACATTGGCAAGTTGCTGAGCTTCAGCAGAAGCATAAGTCTTGCTCTAATTCCCTTTTCCATCACCATTTTAGATGACCTGTAGTCAGTCACACCTGGGTAGAATGGAAAAAATCAAGGCTGGGATTCAATTTGGGTTCCCAGTACAAATGGGTTTTTAAGAAGCAATCAAATTACTCCTGTCTGCTTCAGGCACATTTACCTATTTTTTTTTCTTATTATGTAAGAGAAAAGACATTTTTTTCTGTCAAAAAGAAAAAAAATAGCATCAGATGAAGAGATGTTACCCTTTTTAGACTCCAGCATAACTGGTTTTCAATTATGTTCTCCTAAAATAGTTGGGCTATTGGTAATTAACACTATTACAAGTGTAATTTCAAACCATTTAGCACAATTTGTGGGGGCTATGTTTTATGATGGCTCACTTCCATTCTGCAACAGGAAGCTCTGGAACTGTTTCTTTTTCTTGCTCTATTCATCACAGTTCATGCTTATACATCTATCAGAAATAAACCCCAAACCCCATACTTATTTAGTAACATGAAGATAGAGAACTGACGGGGCTTTTTTTATGGGAAAACATGTAAACTGTTTCATTTCATAAAGGACAGTATTAGCTGGAAATAAGATTTGCAGAAAGAGAAGGAGAGGAAAGAGCTGTAGCACTGCAAGTAAATGGTATGCTTTCAAATAAAGTTCGAATCATAGAATAAGAAAAGGTGAGGAGATCTCGCTTTCTAAGACAGGAAAACAATCTGACCTTTACGAAAGATATTCACACTACACATTCTCAGGCCCTTTGATGCTTTGTTGATAAAATCAAAAGCTGTTTAGAGCAAATTAGAGTTATCTTGATTTTGAAGCAATTGAAAAGAGAACAGTTTGCAGCAGCGATAAAACAGACTTTCACTCTCCCAAACAAGGCCTTAGTTGCTTGAACTACAGTCTTTATTCCTTTCTTCTGTTTCTTCTGACCCAGTATTATTTCTTCTTCATCCTGTATTTCTGTGCTACAGCCAAACAGAAAACTTTGTTGTATGGAACAGGGTTTGTTTGGGACCACAGCTTTGTATTTCTGAAGGGATTTGTAGGCAATCTTTATCAGGGCTGCTGTATTTTTAGAAGTCCTCTCACTTGCCTATTAAACACAGGGCTGAACAATAGTAATTACTGCACAAATACCAAGGTCCAAAAGTGGTACCATTCACTTCAATGAAGAGCTGCTGTGAAAGCACATTTGAAAAATAACCCATGGTGACAAGGGCTGGGGAAGAAGGGAGAGAAACTGCAGTTCAAAGGGCTTTTTCTGAGGGAGCATAATTCATTCATGTGTGTACAAGATTCTTTTCCCTGTTGTTTGCATTTTCTCTACAATAAAATAGGCCCATGGAAGTGCCTTGTGGGCAGAAAGTGAGTTCTTTAATGGAAAGGTTTATATGACTGAAATAAAGAAAGGCTATGAAACAGGGTATTGCTGGGAGGCTGGAAATGAGCTGGATCAGCTAAGAGGGGATCAGCTCTACAAGGAGTTTAAGGGAAAATATGAACTGTGGGATCAGAAGGAGAGAGTAGCAGGGGCCAACAAGAGACCTGAGAGCTGTATTAAGAGAGATGTCAAGGACTGTCAGTGAAGACACTTTTGAAGTGTCTTTTCTGAACTGGAGATTTCAGGGCTATCTTCTACCAAAGTCCCTGTGCCAGTGCAATGACAGTAAGGGACCACCAAGGTATTCAAATGTGTGCTGTTATAGCCTCTATTTTGTTTGTAAATCCAATATTGCTTTGGAGGAGGTGAGCCCTTGTAGTGGCATATTTTGATTATTTGCAAGCACTAGTTGTACACTGCAATGGAAAACCCCGTATTAATTTATGTCTTAGTTTATTCTTCTGCTCTTTCAAGACTGCTGCAAACTATGGGCTGTTGATTTTACTAAGCTTATCTCTTTTTGGAAAATGAACATTTTCTTAAAAAGTATCACTCTTGGTTTTGCCAAAAAAATATTTATTTTTCCTTTAATTTATGGAGCTCACTGTTGTTTTCTTCTAGAGTATAAAAATAATTACTAAAGGAAGAATGAAAGACCAAAAGGAATATGTGTCCTTTTGCCCTAAAATCTTACGAATTTAGAAGATAGGACATTTGATGCTGTTTTCACTCATTCTAGCCTTTCACATTTTTTCTTTCATACTCCAGATGTCGACCAAACTTTTGTGTACATGCTAATGCTGTCTCAAGACAGGGCCACTTCGTTCGCTAGACCGTATCATCATTGATGGCATGCATGGCGTCAGGAAAAAGAAAAGAGCCAATGGCTTTGCTCACATTTCTTTTTAAGCAGGATAACTTTGTAGATCTGCCTTATCCATGTTTAGGCAGTGAAATTAAACCCATCAGAAATAAAAAAAAAGAAGAAGGTGCTAAATGGGAACCCTATTTATAACCAGATTTCTGCCATTCGGGTTGAAGGATCCATTCTCTTCCCTGGTGAGGTGTGGGTGTGCTAACCCAGCAGCTGAACCGGGTGAATGAGACTCTGATATTACAGGCGCTTGGAAGAGATTTCCAGATTTCTAATGCACAAAAATAAAGCTGATGAGACTGTCATGACATAAACACTTAATTTTGTTCTTAATACGAGCAGGAAATGAGACCAAATTTCAGATGTATTTCTTGAATTACTGTGGTTTTCTAAGTGCCCTTGAAATGTGTTGCATGTAAACAAACATATCCTCTGGGTTGGATAACCAGGCTAACACATGCATTCTTGATCCTTCCAAAGACTTTGTTGCCAATATAAAATTAAATTCTAAAGCCTAGGAAAAGCTTAAGAACATATAATCTCAACAGATCTGCTTTTTTTTTTTTTTTCCATTTTTTAAGACCAAAACGAGAAATGCTCTCTGAATTGTTTATGATTTTAAACTTGCTTGGAAAAAGCATACAGTTTTAATTGAGGGTCAGTTTATTCCAACTCTAGTATGGGCCCACTCATCTTTACCCCAGGAGCTCTTATCAGAGTGCTGTGCTAGGCAGACAGCACCATACCAGGAACTCAGTTAACAGAGAACATTTTGATTTCAAGTATTTAATGAATGTAGATATTTTCAACATTAGCTGGCAAAATCACTTCACATAAAATGTGCAACAATGCTGCTACCTTCTCTAAACAAAAAAAAGGTTGTTCTGTTCTCCTGTTAAGTCAGCTTTAGCAGTTCTTAGAAATGTCATTCATTAAATGTCAAGTTAATTACTTGTAATATCAACCCTGGAAAGCAAACCTTTGTGGGTGCACTTTCAGAAGCCTTGTTCTTCTCTATTCACAGTCTGTCTGGTACATTTCTAGTAAACAGAATGCATGTTTTTCCAATGACATGAAACTATTTGCTAAATACGTATCTTTGTTGAAAATATAGAAGGGTGCTTCACAATACTTTAATGAAAGATAATGAAGAATCTATTTTTCATTTTAAATAACCAGGTTTAAAAATGAGACTGTGATACACAACAAATGAGTTCTAGAAAACACTCCGTGTCTGGCAGTGACCAGTTCCACTTCTGTGGGTTAGCAGGGATTGGTTTTGTTGTTGCTGTTGAACCTGACACCAAAAGTACAATTACTGCTGATTCAATAGCTATTTCTATACCATGAATCATTGCATCTCACATCGGCTGCTTGGCACTGGAAGTGTGCTACCAGCAGTAACTGCACTATTAGGAAGAGTAACAGACCTCCTTTTGCTGAGAAAAAGAGGTTAGAGTAAAGAAAACAAATTTCAATGTTCCAAATCCTTTGTCTGCAGCAACATGTAAATCAATAAAAATGAAGTGAAAGCACAAATTCCATAAACCAGTAGTGATAAAAAAAAGGTCTGAGAATTTCTATACTATTTAGATTACAATAAGAGAATTCTTGCATTTGAAATCTCTTAAAAAGCCCTGAGGTAGCCCAAGTGCAAGAGAAAATGAAAATGAGCACTGTCATGATGTGTTAGTTAAATCTAGTTTACATAGGTAACCTAAAGTAAAATTTCAGCAGTCCAGAGGAGCTAGGATAGGGTAAAAGCTGGATTAGAAGTGACAAAGAGTGAAGCTGGGAGATGAAAGAGTTTGGGAACAGAAACAGTAATTTTTGCTGTACCTACATGTGGGTGTAGGCAGTTCCTGCCCCGGAAAGTTTGCGTTCTACACATCAAAAATGGTGAGTAAAACTAATGCATTCACAAAATCGACCAAAAACTGGAGATGAAAACTCAGAATTTACTAATAATTCCGCATGTCAAAATGCAGTCTAAGCACTGGGTGTTTTAGGAAAACCCATGAGGTTTTAGATGTTGTATTTATTCATGGGGGAGTTAAGGTTGTAGGTTGCTCAAAATTCCATTAGATGAACACCTACGCTTTTCGTATACTTTAGAAGTTTCCACCAAACAGAACAAAAATATCCTAATTCTGTTGACTTCAGCTGCTGAAGACATTCAGAAAATACTAATTTCTTATTTCTTGTGCAGCCTTATTTAAAACAAATGTAATGAGAGCTGCAATCCAGACAGGGAGTTCATTCTCTTATTTTGATGCTTGGATGAAATACAATCTCATCTAAGATATCCTTGCAGTGATATCCTAAAAGACATCAAAGTGGGTGCAAACTTCAACCTCCTTCTATGACAGCTTTATATTTCTAGATCCTGGCTACTATTTTTCCTGTTCACTGTTTAAAGCACCCATAGACTGTCTTTAGAGATAAAATTGAAGTGATTTGAATTAATTATCTAACACAAAGTTGGTAAACATACCAATAAACTATGAACCACTAGTTCTTTATTCTAGCTAATAATACTATAGATTAAAATGAATGTCCTATTTAAAAAAGGGCATTAGCTAGCTTTGAATCTTCATCAACTTCTTTCTCTTCCCTCAATGCACTCATTTTTGGACTTTAATGGCCACTGGCAAAGAGGCTTTTGTGAGAAGCTTGGTTTAAACTCTGGCTTTTCTCACTGATTTATCAGATAACATAGATGTATCTTTTGTGGTATTCCTGCAACAGCCTTTGCCTTTAAAAAGGTTAAAAGCACACCTGGCTGACCCTGCAGAAATCTTCTTTATGGGAAAGAGCTAGATGAAAGAGCCTTACATAGAAATGGTACATGATGGTAGTTTAGAAGGAAGTTAATTTGGGACTGATAAAGTTCAATAAGTGTCAGAAAACTTGCAAAGGTTTAAAAAACATTAATTTACTTATTTTTAAAATTGGATTCTGATTCACTGGTACTTGGAATTTCGAAGGGTTATAAACATTTTTTTTCCCCCACCAATTTACTTTTGATATTGCTGATATTTTTTAAGTTCTCAGGCTCCAAGGTAAGTAGGGTTGCACAGAGTGGAAAAGCATATTGCCAAGCTGTGGGAATGTGCAATTGAAGCAGAGAGCTCAATATACTGGGAACTCTGAATGTCTGTGCATTAAGATATTTACTTGTGATCAGCACACTGCTCCTTTATCTTTCATACTTAAGTGTCTCAGATATTTTTCAAATATAATTTCTCATCTTAGAGGGGAGATTTTTGCCAATACAGGCAAGAGCCAGCATTCTGAAGTACATCATAAACGTTCAAGGTTTCTAGAAGTGACTCAAATAACTGAACTTTTCAGTGGGTTGCCTAAGCCGGGCATTCACAGACAGAAATTGTAAAATCCCTCCCGCTAAACAGAAATGTGCTTCACCGAACAAATAAAAAAGTGCAATAGAAAGATAAGGCTTTACATCTTGTTCTTCCTTGCATGTAGGGGCTTAATGCAGTGTATCTCCCTGATTCCTAATGGTATGGTGGCACTGCTCTACGAAATATAGAGCAGAATTTTCTGTGATGTGCTTTGTTGTTTGTTTGTTTGCTTTGCAAATATATTCTAGGAAGTCATTCAGTCCTAAGTAACTCAGTAGTTAGGGAACTCATCTCTCCTGGTAGCAGCCACAAGACCCCCATCAGTTCCCTGCAGGAATTACAATTATGCTACATTAGAGAGAATGTTGAATCTAGCAGTCAATGAAGGAAAATCCTACACTGGCAGAGGCTGCAGAAGGAATCTGACAGTAGGAAAATTAAAGAGCATGGCCTGAGCCTTAAGCATTTTGTCACAGAATTCTTTACATGGTCATTTTTCCTCAGCGTTTTTCATCTTTTAACATTAGTGAAATACTTGACAGGATTTCTGTTGAGCTTGGGTAGAAGGCTGAGCTCTCATGTGCTATTAAATAGAAGTGCTGTGAGCAGTAGAAAAAGAGAAAATATAATATAGCAAATGCAGAAAGAATTAATGAAGCTTCTTCATAAATAACCAGTGCAGCCTCATCAGAAATATTGTGCAGTCCTGGTCATAGCATTCCAAAATCACGTGGCAGAAAGAAGGTGGCTTGTTTAAAGTCCAAGGCCTTGACAAAATTTACCTGGATAAAGCTTCAAAAAGAAGAGTACTGGCTATACTACTAAAAAGGACATTTAAACAAGTTCCTATGGCTCAGGGTTGTGGTTTAACCCCAGCCAGCAGCTCACTCACTACCTCTGCTGGGACGGGGGAAAGAATCAGAAGAGTTCAAATAAATAATGTGCAGAGATTGCAAATTCTAAAATTCATATAGTTAAAATGAGGTAAAGCTCAGAAAACAATAGAAAAATTTAACAAAACTTTATGCATTCTCTACACAAGATTTAGAAACTGTATTATTTTGAGGTAAGATTAAATGTTAAGATCAATTTAAAGTAACAAGCAGCTGGTGGAGGTAACTTACCCACTAAAAGTTTTCTGTTTGATCTTAGAGCTGCATAAATCCTATAATTTAATAAAATAGCTGTAAACATTTTTTAGCCTGTTTGAAAACACTTTTGAAGACTGAAGCATTTGCAAGAAAAAAAAAGGAATTTTATTTTCTATTTAAATATTATTTTTTGTTCTCAAAAACTAAATGTCTGACTTTGTCTAGCTTTGACAGAGTGGAAGTCCCGGGGAGGCTAGATAAAACAGGTCACCTCCTGCCTAGAGAGGCACTTGATCGTTAAGTCTAAAATAAAACTCCATTTTTTTATTTCTTTGGGGTATGTTATTTCTAATCTGACATCAAAATGCCTGACCTTAATCTTTCATTAGATAAAGAATTTCTTGATTTTTAATTTTGCCTGATGTTAAGGATTAGATAAGCATGGAATGCTACTTCCATGGAAGGAACAAAGCGTCACGAGCAGACACTGCTGAGAAGCTACATCCCAGGGTGAGTTTATGGGAGTCGGAGCATCTCCCACTCCACTGCAAACACTTGCATCAGGACAGGGGCTGACTTTCCTGTGCAGTGCTTATTGAAAAGTGTTTTTAGCAGATATAAGCCACCACTTCCTCTACAGGGAGCAAATGACTGAGGAATATATGCTGGCTTCAGGCAAATCCTGAAGTTCTAGAGCTGAAATATTTCCTACCACAGAAATGAATTTCAATGGCATTTTTGTCAAATAACATTTCTCAGGCCTAGCGTAGTATTTGCTGTGGGGACTAGAGGAGAAAACCAGAAATTCAAACCCTCTCAGGAAACCAAGCATGCAGGGGGGTGTTTAAAGAGTGAGGTTGAAATCTCTTTGCTTGTCTGTTTAAGGCATTTTATTCCATATCCGTTTCTGGTGCCACAAGCGCTGGCCTTTGCCACCACTGTAGAATCTCTTAGTTTTGTTCTGCAGCAAACCAAAGCTGAACTTCAAAATCTTGAAATTCTGTGTGAAGTTATGAGTGAATCTATAATGGACATGTCATCCTAAGGCGTGACAGTACTCTTCATTTGTGTAGTTAAATGCCTGCTCGAAGGAGGATTTGATGACAGGCCTGTATTAAAATGAAGTTACATTGTTTTCACATCTGAACCCACTGCACATTCTTTTAATTACTTTCAACTTCAACTCAGCTATTTACAGTACCCATCTTCCTGGTAGGTAAGTTACCATGCAACCTTTTGTGCTTGCATCATAGCATTTCTATGTCATTAAAGCCAGCCACAAAGTCTGAGCTACCAAGAAGAAAAGGTAAAGTGGATTAAAATGCAGACAAGAAGTGGGGAAGAAGAAGTAGAAAGCATGCCATGCACAAAGACATCTTTGTTACTGAGTGTTTCATGTGAAAGAAAATCATCTTGCAGAGTATTTCCATGTCTTATTGCGTTTCCTTTAGTGAGAAAAGGCAACAGAGATCATGCAGCTTGTGAATCTGGATAAAACAGTGAGCGTGCTCAGAAGATGCCTGCAGCTTTTCTTGCAGCTACACACAAGGGGTACTGTTGTTTCAGAATAACTTTTATGTATTTCCTGTAAAATTAACAGAAACAAAAATGTGAGAATGGTTTGTTAAACTTTAAAATATTCTTCATAAAATGTCTCCCCAAAAGACACTTGAGGAGGAGTAGGTTATAGACAAAGTGTTCCATTGCCAGAATGCCATTATTTTGAATTATTGATGGTTTTTCTTTGGGATGAGGTAGAATATGTCTGTGGTGTTTTAAGAGCTGACATAGCTTTGTTTGCTTGTGATTTGCACTTTAGCAGGATTTTGCACTTGACCTAAAACAAGAGATCATTATTTAAATTGAAAGCTCTTTCAAAGCTAGCTGTGAATTACCCATTTCTACATCATGCATCGTGATTCAAGGCTGAAAAAGAATTCTACTGTTTATCATGCAAAGTGCTTCCATAGTTCAAATTCACCAGTTTAGACAGAATACCACAATAATCTGAACTGAACAAAATATGAAACATCTTTTCCCCTCTATCATCTCTGATTCACAATAGAATGATCAGCATCTATTCTTCCCATTGATGAAGGATGCCAGTTTCAATATTCCAGCATGGAATTGCAGGTGGTTTTTTTCTGTGCTACCTTGTAGGCTTGGGAGAAACACTTCATAGATGGCACAAACCAACCTCTTTAATGCACTTTCTGCTCATTCTTATGGTTAGCATTTACCACACTGTCTGCTCTAAAGTAGCAAGCATAAGCTCCTGGTGTACTGTGACAGCTTTGTGCCGTGTCAATTGAATCCACTTCATAGTTTCCTTGTATTATTTTATCTGTCTGTGTTCTGTGATTCTGTTGTCTCTTGATCTTTGCTGCAATTTTGAATTTTCTGGGACAGTAATTGCTCCATACTTTACATACTCAAGCCATATCCAGCACTATGGGACACTAGGACCAATAGTAAGGTCTTCAGTTTCTGTTGCAAGGCACCACTAACCATAATAGACGAGTGGAATTTTTTTCTCTGGTTGAAAACTAGTCATCTCTTCCAGTTTTTCATGTAACATTCTGCTTTCTGGGCTGTAGTGATCTCTAGTTGAGTTTGGTTTTTTTTTTTTTTCTCAGTTTAAGGTTTTATTGTTTTGTTTTTAATAAACTTTGGGACAGAAGTCTTAATAGTATTTTGAGTAATCACATTTCTGCATTTCAGCTTCCCCCCAGTTTCAGAAATGTTTAAAATATTACTCTCCAACATTGCTGTAAATTTTTAAGTTCTACTTTGAGTAATTTTCTATTCTTTTTGTAGATTAATGTAATTATTATATCCATATATAACCTGTCTGAGCAAGAAAATTTAAGGTAGTCTTGGACCCTGTACAAAAGAGGAAGCAAACTAGCAGAGCTAGAACAGAATAAATTTCTTTGCTGTCTCTGGTTCTGGAGTAGTTTTCCATGCAGACATTATACTTAAATGAAAGTTACTTTTATTCCAGAATAATTATTCTGCTCACAAAGCAGCACCGGCTCAGAGACAAAGCTGAGACTTCTAACACTTGGTAAGTTTATCTCTGAATTCCTGCTGTGCAGATGGCACAGTGGGCTGGCGAGCAGCAGGACTGGGAAACAGTAGAGGAGTTGGCAGGTTGGCGAGGAAGATAACAGGTGGCTTGTGAAGTGGAAGCAAGGTCTTTATTGTAGGCCACCCTTGTCTCCAGCAGAATTAAGCTGGGAACTCGAAGCAGGGAGGTAGCCTCACATGAAAGCATATCCAATCCATTGGACCACATACTGGAGACTTGAAAGACAGTTTGGGAAATAAATGGAAGGAATTGTGAACTTTTGGATGGCCATGGGTAAAACTTGGAAATCGAGAGGGAGGAATGGCTGTTCGAAGAGTCACTACACACTTAGAGGGGTGGTGGGCCAGCACAAATAGAGGACTGTGGAAGAAATACGCTGTATGAGGGCGTCAGCTAGATAGTTTGTTGCCTTCTTTTTTTTTTTGGTCTCTCTCAGCAACCTTATCAGAGTACAGATTGCTGTTAGAGCCAATTAAATTCCTTTTGCAAGTGGGAGTCAGGAGACTGAACTCAATTGGCAAGTGGCTCATGCTGGTGTAAAGTGGGAACAGCACATTCCGGGTTAAACACACGCTTCTCTGCACTGCTTTACATGGAAGATTCTGAGGAGATACAGCCCCTCGACTCCTATGTTACAGCAGACTATCAAATAGCCTGGCAATGCAAATTGTAAAGGGCCTTTGCATTTCTCAACTCCCACTTTTCAGGGGTTGATGATATGATTTTCCTTATTTTTAAAGGAGGACATACTTCGAGTTATGTGGTCAACTTCAAGAAAGCAAGGTACAATGAACTTTATTTAATAAAAAATACTTCAGAAAGTAGGGTGAAAATTACTTTTCACTCAGCTGTATTAGGTCTTACATGTGGCAATCTGGTAATTGACGGTTTATCATATCGCAATGTTCATTTTTGAAATGAACATTATTTTTATGTGTTTGAAACTTGAGTCATGAATATCAGAGATATTCAGAGATCTGGCCCATGCTGGTCACTTGCATAGCAGGATTTTAGTTTCTATTATCAACTCATAATCAGAATTGTACTGATTCTGATCACAGTTGGAGGATCTAAGACTGCCTCAGACAATGTCTTCACAGCATTTGGGAAATTTCATGTGAACTACTATAATACTCAGTAACTCTCTCTATTACTTCGTGTGTCTATCCTTTTCCAAATTCATACATTTAAGCCCAGACGTGCAGAAGTCACTTACTGTAGTGCTGGATCTTTGCTCAGAAAGTAATTTTTGGAGAATGACTCTTGAGGTTTTATGCAGATCGTATGCCTACTGCACCTCTATGTCCACTGTTTTCTCATGTCTTTTTTCCTCAGACAGCTGGTGTTAACATCCATACTTCATTAAATAACTAGTCACATCTCAATTCCGCATATTAAATTATGGAGTGTGACTTTATTAGGCATTGTCTTGGCTTTAGACCATATGGACTAAAATGTAGATAATCTTTCAGCACATACCTTACATGGCTGACAGGGTTTCCAAATAGATAATGGGGTTGATAAAATGATAGGCTTTAGCCACTCTGGTTCTTGGAGGAGCAACATCAGGACTCAAATCCCTAGATCACAACCAGAAGCAAAAACCAATATATAGCTGGTTAATGTAAAAGCCAAATAAATTGGACAGGACTACTCAATGGTGACACAGAACTTATCAAATAAATGACCCAAGAATTATACACCTATAAAATGAGGTACTAAGTAGGGCTATTCCTGAGCATCTGCATGCATTTAGCTCTCCCACCAGGTAGTAATGGTGCCTGATGATCCTAAAATATACAAGGTTGTGGAGAGCCAGGTCTTCCATTTGCAATAGCAGTTGCTTGAATTGCATGGTTGGCTTCCTGAGAAGAATGTTTTTCTCTGACAGTTGAGTAACTCATACCTCCCTGCTGGAAATCTGCAATACATGTCAGGGCACTGACTTGCAGCCTTTAAAACCTGCATTCTTTGATTTAAAAAATGATAATCGGCCTCCAGAATTCAGACTCGGTGTGTAAACTTGCTAGTGGAATGCTTGAAAGAATGGTTTAGTTGTAGTTGCGTTGTAGTTGCACTGTAGTTGCCTACGTTAGTCTAGCATGTACCATGTCTGACTTTTTAAAACAGAATAATGTTATTTGTTCATCAAAACATGCTGGTAATTACAGAAGTGATGAAAAAGTTTGGTGGAGAGAGCCGCTCTATACATGCACACCTGAATGAGCCCTGAATTCTGCGTTTTCACACAGGCAGGCGCTTAAAATCACCATTTAATTGTATGTGTCCCTCAAGGTGGTGTGGCTGTGCTACAGCCACAAGTTAGTGAAAAATACAAAGTGCCTATCATACTGTCCTAAAAAGAAAAGAAATCTAGGAGGCAGTGTATGGAATCACCAGAGGTGTGGGATAGTTTCTGCCATAAAACAGACTAGATAAGCTGGGAATAATCAGGTAGGAAAACGATTAATGATAGCGGGTCTCATATACCAATTTAACATCAATTGATGGCAACAGAGGTAATGCATCAGGATATCAGACATGCATTATTTAACATGCTTTTTTTTTGTGCTGTGTTTCAGGAACACAAGAATTAAAATGTCAAGGACGTGCTTCAATTATAAACTGGGTTATTTTGGGTTGTTTTTCCTCCCAGGTTTTTTTTTTTTTGTAGATGATGTATGCTTCGTAAGAGGTAGCTAGATCAAAAATACCTCACAGCAAAAGCCAAACACCCTGATCTATAAAATTATAGCAAATGTTTGTGGGGTCTGTGTTTTCATAATTAATTAAATGGAAACACTCTTAGGATTATTGGGTGGCAGGACAGAGAGTAGTCGCTCAGGAACTGGGAAGGGGAAAGCAATATTTTCCTTTTTTGAACACATGGTTCAAAAACATTGAAATTTAAAGCAAAGTATCACAATGTTCATCCCTAGCATTTGTGGTTACTGATTAAGTAGATTTATTTCTCTGAACTTTTTAAAATCCTGCCTAAATTTGGAAGCTTTTAAAACACATGTAGAGTTCTTGAAATATATGGCAGCTGTCTAAGATTCTGCATATCTAATTCACGAGGTCTTTCTTCTGTCTTTGCAGATTACAGTAGTCTTCCAAGCCAACTAAAAGTAAAGCTCTGAATGAAATGCTAAGTCAGAAAGGAGAAATATGAGGTACAGGTGAAACTGAAGTCAGCATTTTTAAACTTATTTTTCACTGTTTTTCTTTTAGTAATTAATATTGAAAACAGACAGAGGAATTAGAAAGCATAAGCAGGCAGTAGTCATACATTTACACTATTTCCAAGTAGAACCCTTAGATTCTCAATGTCATTAAGCTGCGAACTTCAGAATAATGATTCTGGCTTCTTCTGTGTGATGATCAAAGTCTGTTTGTTTGATGTGCATATTAATCTCTCTTTAACAACTCTGCAGCCTTAGGAAATCAGGCAAGTTCTAGTATCAGGTCCTGAGATCAATTAAAATGGTCTTACTGAGGTTTAGATCGGTGTCTACAACTGGAAGAAAAAGCCATTGTTGCTCTTGTCATTATTGCTTGTTCTTATGCCTCCATTTTGTTTTACTGACATATTTTATTCTTCTGTGGGCATCCCAAGTGAATAATTTGGGATATGTGTTTGAGTTGAAGCAGTGTTTCATCCCCTTATTAATTTATGTCTGCACGAATTATAATCAGCTGGTCATCAAAATTCTACTCAGCCATACATTGATTATGTATATGCATATCTTCAGATTTTATTTGTAAAGTGATAATTTCTGGATTGAGAACATACTGACACTTATGAGTAATCACTGGGATGCAGTTCAGCACTCCATCTGTATTCAGTAAAATACTTAAGCATATGCTTAATTTTAACTTTACCTCAGGTAAGCATGAGATTGCCTCCATCCAAATTCAGCGTAGCATTTTAAGTATGTGCCTAACTTTAAACATATCCTTAAATCCTACTAAATCTAAAATCAAACACATCCTTAAGTGTCTTCATGAATATGGATAACTACTGAATGAGGTTTGATGAAATGAACTCTGTTGGCCATTAAATAACAAGAAATGCCTGGCCACGATTCCATTAATGTCCTACAGGCAGGGAAGATATAGCAGAAAAATAAAACATTTTTTTCATGTCTTGAAATTCTAGAAGCTAAACTGTGTACTGTTGAAGGTAAAGCATTTTGCGGACTGTGGGAGGTCTTTCTAACCCTCAAAAGAACTGTGTCCATAGGAAGTCAAGGCTTCATTCTCAGTGCTTCATTAAGTCCAGAATGTTCAATAAAATTCTCATTCTTTAAACAAGACATTTCAAATAATGTAACTAAATTTGTCCAAAATTATGAATGATAATGAGAGTGCAGGGGTCACAGATAATTGCAAAAGAAAATGCTTATACAGGTGTGTTACGGATGCTACCGCTTACAGAATGTTTTCTGTGATTTTCTTTTATTTTCACTGCTGATGTGTTTGATTCACACCCCCATTCTTCATTTTAGTCCATTTTCACTTTTGCTGCTTCAACCTCTAACAGTCTTACTGCACTATTTATGTGAAAATCTCTTTGCATTTTTATTTCAGATCCTCTCCTATTGCAGTTCATGAAGTCTTTCAACAGTAGGCTGTTAATCCTTTGCAGATTAATATGATTTCGGTGATAATCCTTTCATTTGTTGAATTTTTAAGACATATAATCATTAAAGAAAGTGCTAGACAGATTTTCCATTAAAGCAGTTCGAAGCAGGTGGTATGTCTTTAATGTATGTCGGTAGCACTTTAAGTTGCTCATTTATAAAATTAAATTTGCAGATGAAGAGAATAAATCTAGGGTATTTATTGGTCCTTTCCCTTTGGTATTACAGTTCAAACCCAGTCAAGAAAAAAGTAGTCAGGAGTTTGCAGACAAACCAGGCTTAGAATATGTGTTTGAATGCTCTTTTCACAACTCCATTGCTGCTTTTCATCGGGAGTAATGGTCAGCTTGGCTTCTGTCCCGATACTGCAAAACATCAAGTTAAATACATGTAGAAAAAAAGAGTAAAATTTAAATGTGAGCTTTGCCTTCAGGTGGGTCATAGGATGTAAATGGTATATGGGAGTTATTAAAACTCTCTGTACAAGGGTAATTCTTATCTTCATTGAAGTTAAGCTTATGACCAAAATACTCTTCTCCAGATGGAACTGAAGTTTATAATTATCTCTCAACAATGGCACATATAAATCTTGTACCATCAGAGGTTTTGATTTTCTGTTGATTCCCAGATCCCTGTCCATGACTGTCCTCGTTAACCAAATTCTTTATCCTGTTTTTTGTCTTCTTTTTCCTCTGGTCTCCCTGTTCTTTTCTGCACACTGATGAAATGATAGACAGGAAGACCAGGCACAGGTACTAAAATACAGTGATACTGAGTTTTCTTGTAAGCCCCATTTTAATTAAGCTCTCAGAAGCATTGCTTCCAAGCGAGTAGACAAACAGGAGAAATGCTAGAGATGTGAAAAACATTCAAAGTTCATTAAAACCCCAGATTAAACAAATAGATTGAAGGTGTAGCCTGCCATAGTAGGATGATTTTTTGCTTGTATATGCTGAAAACTCAGAGGTACTTTAGGCAGGAGGGAAAGGAAGCAGACACCACAATGCTTTAAGAAAATCAGGTCCTGAACTTGGCAAACCTTTAGCTGAATTTGTCACATATTTGCAGCTTTAAAATGATTTGGCCTTTGCAACAGCCAAAATAAGTGTCCTTTAATCACTTCCAACCTATTAACAGATGGGCAAACAGCTTTTATAAATGGGGCATACAAAATACTCCAATATCAGCCAAAACTAATTAGTAGCATTATCTGAGCTGAAATTTTTAAGTGATGGAGTATACATCAATGCAGATAAATTGATAGAAATTCCTTTTCAAACATCATGCTTGGTATTTGTTCTGCTTTAGTATATTCTAAACACTTATAAAATAAAAAGCACTTTATTTTCCTCTTTATCTGCCTTCTTCCATTAAAACAACACATTTTCCTGTAAAAGTTCTCATTAGAGATAGTGTAACTGAGAGAAATTACATTAAGCAAAAGGTAGTTTAGAATATATTTTTTGTGGCATATAAGAGGAAGAGTAGTGTAACTTGAATACAACCTTAAAATTAATTAATCTTAAAGAACAGCACAAAATACTGATATCAGACATTATTTATACAGCAGTGCCAGAGCATATTAAATATATCTTTGCACTGCACTATTAATCAGAATATGTAAATCGCATAAAATTAAATTGTGATATTATACAAAAAAAATTGCCCCATGTATAATTCAGTAGGAAGAACCATTCAGTGCATTCCCATCAGATCTGCAGCATGAATTTGATTTTACAAAGACATCTGTAGTGCAGACAGCTGCTGTACCTAAGTGAGGGTTTGATTGTACACTTGATCTTTCAAACAGCCACTTGTCCATATCTTTCACATAATTCTTTTTATCATGGTTCTGCAAAAGAATGTAGTGGTAACTTAATCAGAACTGTTCTGCAATACATTTTCATTGAAGAAATAATTAAATGTGCTGATTTTCGGAAGACTTTCTCTCCTTCTGTCCAAGTACCCTGCCATCGTCAAATAGTCTATCTCTTCCTCAGCTCACATATTGATTTTAGGATTTTGTTTGAAGAGTCAAACTCTCAGTAGAAAACAATGTTACGACATTTCAAGCTTTTCTTCCTGCAAGACCGTACAATGGGCCCTGCCCTGCCAACACAGATAATTGCCTTGGATAAACTTTTTCTCAAAATTTGACAAATAATAATCTATAGAAATGCTGTTTGTACTGTATATATCTGCGTAGATAATTGGTCAGGTAGTTTCCTTCTTGTCCAGCTCACATTATGTTGTTACTTGGTCTTTGAAGACGGTGGGTTTGATCAGGCCAGAGACGTAGCTCTTGAATGCTTGGCACTTTCTCCTATCTTAGAGCAGATATACATCACCTGGAGCTCACTAGGCTTGTCTAGAAAGAATTGTGGTGATGGGTATTCCCTGTGCAACCTAGGAAACTGCAATTTCCTTGAAACCCTACAAACAAATTAAAATGTTGTTCTTCTCTGATAGAATCTCTGGGGAAAATGGTAAATGCCCGGTCTCTGCAGATACGGAGCTGAATTAAGCTGGGAGAGAGTTCAGCTCCTTGTTCAGTGAGAAAGGTTAGAGGGCCTATCAGATTATAAGTGAATGATGAAATTGTGGTCCCATATTGTGAGGTTATATGGAATACCTGGAAGATTTTTTAGCCAGTGGAGAGATCAAGACTGATGGAACAGATTTGTCTTTGTGGCATAGAGGGGAGTGATGAATAACTGCAAATGGTATTTTTTAATTTATAAGAAGATGGTCTGATGAGAAATCCTTCAGGCTTTTGGTTACATGGAAAAAGTGCTATAGAATACCAGAAAATAATCAGTTTCAGATGAAATTAATCATCTAAGTAATTTTCTTTTTAAAAAGCTTAATATATTAAAACCTGAAAAAGAAACAAACCAACAAATAAAACTACCAAAAGACAATATTTTGAGAAATACCCAGATCTTCATTGAGCAAGAATTTTATCTTACTGGCACCTTTTCTAATGAAGACCAGGCATAAATCCCCATTTTTCTCTAAATTCAAAGCTATTTCAAGCAGATTGGTTTATTCTTGGCACAATCTGGATGTATTAAGTAAAATTACAACTGACTTTTTGCACACAGCTACTCATGACCTTAAGTATAAAATGACTATTTCTATTCACAATTGTACCTTTAGGAAAAAAAGAAAATCTAAATGTCGTCTATGAAAAATTCTCAGCTATGGTTTGGCTTACATTTCTGCCAGCTACACTGCTTGAAATGCAAAATCTAACATTTTTTGTTATTTATCATATGTGTTGTGATCATTTCCTCAGCGGGGGCACAGTCAGGTAATCGCATGGGAGGACTGTAGAGATGAAACTTCAGAGAGTTCCTTCCTAGTCATTCTGTATCAAGATAAAATTGAGAGCTTTCAGGGTTTTAAAATTACTTTTAGTAATTTTACTCTAGCAAATGCATGTATAGTCCAGGATATTGAATATCTTCACTTTTCTGGTATTTCTGTTATCTTGTTTTGACAGGAAAATCTCCAATACAGCATTTCCTGGTGTGTTCTTATGAAAAGGATTGGTTTCAATATATTTCTCTTGTCTCCTAAAATCTTTCTTTTTTTTTTTTTTTTTTCTGTGTGTGTGTGAAATTTCCTGGCAAGTTTAATGAATACACATTGATAAAATCCATGAAAGTTTGCATTCGTATGGAAGAGACACTTAAAGCTTTCAGTGTCTCTCAGCTATAGCTTGTATTACCAGTTCAGTTGTGAGAGCTGGCAGGTGAAATATTTCTTTAGCCATGCTCAAATTACAGTGTATTTGCGCACAAAAATATGATTTTGATATTTTGTAAAAAAACCCCAGGAACAAAACTGAAGCCGTACAGTTGAACAGGAATTCAAAATGTTAACGATTTTGAAAATAACTTAATCCTTATAGTTTGCAAAGCCATGGGTATTGTGCAGAACTACCCAGCTGCAGCAGAACGCTTGGCAAGAAGATTTGGATGCTAATTCTGTAATTGTAGATGGTAAATGACCAAGAGCTCCTTTTCAATCTTTTCAAGCTATTCATGTAAATAAGAGGATTCTACGTGATTCTGTAATTGTTTTAGGTGCACATTACATTTTGCCTTGTAAAGTTTTTATCCATAGTCCACCAAACTGAAAAAATTAATCTGCTGTCCTTTAACTTCTAGTGACAAACACCTTGACCTTCAAACACATGAGAAAAATGTAACTCACTTGGAAGTCTTTTAAGCTTCTTGAGATTGTAGAAAGCATCTTAGCAGTGGCAAAGTACTTAAAGCTGTTGTTTGCATTCAAAGATTCATGAGAAGTGGCACTGAGCACAGTGCATTCAAGAGAGTAAAGATTAAGATATTATCCTGATTGTTTAATTCATTCAGCACTAGTTTCAGAATTCTTGATTATTGTTATTTTGCTATTTAAAACCCCATGCTCAGCTAGTCTGACTGTCATGGCTGTTCTGCACCTTCAGGGTTAGGGAGAAGTCATTGATAGTGAGTGCTGCGCTGGTGCTCACTCCCATCGCTTCATCTCCAGAGGGCTCTGTATCAGTTTTTAGAGGAGAATGCCCCATGTGACACTTGATCCCTCTGCCTCCAGAGAGGCTTGTTGTGCATGCATATTGTACTGTTAATGCTGGGGCTTGCAGCTTTTCAGGTAGAGAAACAGCCTGTAACTAACAGAATGTTTATTGCACTCTCCTTCTCCCCCTTTGTTTTACATCTTAATTGCTAAAAAAAAAAAAGAATTGTGTATACGATAGAATAGAAATACATTCAAGTAGACACATGGGCTGCTTCTCCTGGTACATAAGCAGAGAAGTGTTAAAAGAAGAGGAAATAGTTGACTGATACCAAACCTGCCTGTTCTCTAGCTCCAAGTGATCTGCTCGCTCCCATCTGTGTTCTTCTGAATGTTTTTGTTCATGCAGTCTTTACAATCTCAAGGAGTATATGAAGATACTAAGGAAAATGAAAATAAGTTTGGACTGCAAAGTTTAATCTAAACTTCCTTTCTGTCTCATCCATTATCCTTCAAATACCTCTTTCAGGATAAGAGGTGGCCATTTCATCACAGAATATGAGCAAGATTAATCGAGTGTACACTAGAAAACAGCTTCCCTCATGTGAAAAAAAGTGAGAAAAAGAGAACTGGTGAGTATTCAACTATACATCCAAAACAGTACTGCAAGTTGGACTTAGGTGACCATTTTTTTAATACCTAAGAGTTAGAAATGTACTGAATTTTTTTTATCCTCTTCTTTAAAAAGACATTTTGGAAATAAAGAAATGTACCACCTATTAAACAAGATGTTGCAGCTCAATGTACTGTCTTTTATTCTTTTTTTGTTTGCTGTCTTTTCTTTATGGTCTTCAAAGATTAGAGTACAAACTCTGCCTTAGAAGGCAGATGCTGTTTTTCTGAATTTTTGAAGCAACATTAATTTTCTCTGCTTTGATGACAGAAAGAAACATGTTATAGGTGCTCATGCACAACATGGAGTGTTATACGATCTGGTGATGTTAACCCTTAGAGGAAATCTGACAGTTTTGTTAATCAATAGTACATCAGCTAGACTCTTAACCTATGCCTCTCAGGGAGAAAGGCTTGCAGAATCTCACCAAATCTGCAAAAATCTGTGAGTTCGAAGTAGATTACCTGAAATGTTTTGTGGACACGAAGGTACAGGTTGTGATGGTTTATTTATTTTTATTTTGTACTTTTCCTTTCCTGAGCGGAACGAAATAAATCATACAACACCTATCTCTGAGTTAGTCTCCTTGACAGAAGCTGTATTATTTAATATATTAAATTTCTCAAGAAAATGCTTGACAGCCTACTGCTATGAGTTCTCCTTGTTTGTTTTTTTTGGTTTTTTTTTAAGTAGTTGTGGCGAGGCATCTATGGGCATTTCCATTACAGTAATACTGGGGAAAATTTCTTCCACTCTGAGTTTTCCTCTTGCCTTTTAC
Source organism: Oreocharis arfaki (assembly GCA_013398015.1). Lineage (NCBI taxonomy): Eukaryota > Metazoa > Chordata > Aves > Passeriformes > Paramythiidae > Oreocharis > Oreocharis arfaki. Next base: position 306,672 of record VZRR01008935.1, on the reverse strand, counting down.
CCAGGGGGTAGAGGTTTCATATACTGATTTAGGTTGAATGTATCTGCCAAGTAAAAAAAGAGCATTAACTGCTATAATTTTTCACTTACCTCAACCTCTTTCTACCGGTTCTGCTGACCACCACCTTTTCATATTGAGAGATTCTAATATGGGAAAGAGATGTGTTTCAGCACAGCTGTTGTCCTTTTCATCAGCGAGGATGATGCATGACTTTCACTTTAGTGCAGGAGTAAGTCAGGAGCAAAGTACCCCATCATGTAATCCCTGCACAGGCCTATATTTTCATACAAAGCATTCCAAGAGTGCTAACTTGGTTTTGAAGAAGTATTTCTACAAAAAGAGAAAATATTTCTGAAGAAAATACTTCTAAAAGAAACCCGTAAGTGCCTTATACTTTATTGTAAAGATGTATCTGACAAAAGCTTTTCTTTTTCAGTTTATGAAACCATGTTTTCCCAGGGAGAATTTGACAAAAAGATGGACAGAAATGATCTGTCTGAAGTTTCGAGAAACTGTGGATACTCGATACTTCCTAGTGGAATACAGTATGTCCTCCAGCTGGCCTGTTCAGGTAAGTGGTTTCTTGTAAATACTTTACAATAGTACAAAATTTTCACCTGCAGGTGCTGCAGGCTTTGGGCTTTTTCGCTTGTTTGTTCTTTTCTTTTTCCTTGCATGAATAAGAAACTACTATTAGAAGTATAGTCAGGACAAACCTTATCTGATGCTGATGATCTTTTTTCAAAATTGAGCATTTTATTATTACACTTGAAATAAAGTACATCTTTTCGGAATTCCACGGTGTCTAAGAATGCTGGAATATAATCCCATACTGTTCATAAATATACTTACGAGCGTGCAGAGCAATTCTGTGGCAGGTCTGCACTTGCAGATGTCTCCAGGCAAACATTAACCCCTTTGTACATTCAGTGGTGTTTGTGGTGTTTGCCTTCCAACACTCTTAAACAGCTCAGTGCAGGAAACTTTTGGGGACATTCAGAGATGAGAACATTCTTAGATGGCTGTTTGTAAACAAAGCAGGGTGTGGGAGATGACACTGGCAGCTTCTCCTGTAGCACACTTTAAAAGCCCACTTTCGGGTTGCAGTGACATATGTAGGTGCTGGGAGCCAAAGCTGGTCTAAACACAAGTTGTGCTAAGTCTGACAGTCACAACTGGGGGATTCCTGTGGTTGGCGATCCTCTTTGGAGGTTATGGTTAATTTTATGTATTAGCAGCTCCAAAGAATGCTTTTAAAATCCAATTTGGTGTAGTGAGAGAAACCCACATGTAATTGGTGCTTTTGACTTGTTAATGACCTACACGTGGTTTCTTTTGATCATAATTTTTTGCATGCCTTGTCCCCAGGAGTTTTCTTTCCAAGATGCATCTTCGTGAAGATGGTCTCTTTGGGTGTCTGACCACACATGGTTCTTGCTCTCCAGTGTTGGCTCCTCGTAAATGCCATCAATTTCTCATGGAAAACCATCTATTACGTGTCCTTTAGGTCACATTCCTAAGACAGTGTGAATAAGACCAGGTATTTTTAGTCGTTTGCTCAGTCCCCATCACTATGGTAACAGGAGATTTTGTGACTGTGAGACAGATTTTTGTCTTATATCCTAGTTTTGGGAGACTGTTGCTACTTTTCACTGTGTTCACAGACGCACTAGGAGAGGTTCATGCTTCCCTACTCATTATTTAATTTATTTGGAGTCTCTTAAGTGTGAAGTGCTATCAAGACTTGTTCGGCCATTTGAGGCGGTGTGTAGGCTTCTAATGCATTTTGATTTTGAAACTCTTCTAAATTCTGAACATATAAATGATGAATAATTGCTAAAACATGGAGATGTGCCTGAGTCTAAAGGGCACCCATAAAGTGATTTTTAACATGGAAGCATTTTGAATAAATTCCACTTATCTGCAAAGTGCCTCTCTTCCTCAATTTTATAATATAGATGTCATTATTTCTGAAGACGAGTTATGAGCAGGGTAAAACCTTCCTAAATTGCTTGGGAGAGACACTGAAACTGGTTGACTGTTTGGATTCTCTGAATACTGATTTGATGCAACAATTTTCTGTGCAAATGCAAAAGCATCCCATAGCATCAGTCTGCCTATTCAGGAGTGGAAAGGTAAGAGAGAAGAAGAGGTCTATGTGTCTAGACAGAATGGTGGAGAGATCTTCTGATAGTTACTACACTGAACTTTTTCAGGTTAGCATTGCATCCTGCATGGCCGTGGACTGATCCATGGAAGATTAAAACAAGAAAAGGGACCGTGTGCCTATTTAGTCTGAGCACAGGTCAAACAAAAAATATTCAGATCCCTCGAAAATTTTCCCAACTCATTTTACTCTTACTAGTTTTGTTGCTGTTGTTATTTTTAATTGAATCTAAACATTACTGAAAAGGCAACACCCAGATGTTAATGTCCTGTTGATTTTCCATTTTCAGTCATGGATGAACACTGTCTTTGGCTAACAATAGTTAAGGCAGGAAAAGCTTGAAGACTTTTAATTTTACATATTCTCTAGTAAGTTTTAATTACATCAGTACCACTCATTACTACAAAAGTATCTGCTTATTTTTTGTAAAGGTTAGACACTGAAGGTATTAAAATTATCAGAATAAAACAAAATATTTGTAGCAAAACGCTGATGTTCATCATTAAATAACAACGACTTTGCTGTCAAAATAGGAAAGAAGACTGTATGTTATAAAATACTGTGAAATGTGCATGAGAAATAATAGGTGGGATTAAAAAAAAGGAGAATATAGGATGCTGTACTCAACACACTGTTTTGAGTCTCTGTGTTTGTACAAGCAGAGCTGGTACAATAATTTGACCAAACCAGACTATAGTAATAGCACTGTCAGGAACTGGAGAAGAGAACGATGCTTAGAGTGGACCCAGGAGTGCTGAAAGGAAGCTTATACAGAAAAACATATTTGTGATTTCCTTACAAGATCTGCTTTTCAGCTTCTGGGAAACCAAGGGAGCTTCCTTTAGGTCAGATGAATGTAACCACAGATGATTCTCTAGATGTATCTATACATATCCTGTTCCCCACAGTGTGAGCAAAAGTCAGTGACTGTGTCACTACCTAACACATTGCTGGCTGAGGAGTTAGAAACTGCCCAGAAATAATTGAATGAATTTCCATCAGTGGTGAGGTTCAGCTGCTGGCTTCCTGAAAAAGCCAATTAAAATTAAGGCCATAGTGCAGTGATTTTGAGATTTCATACACAAGTAATGATGTTATTTCATCATATTTCAAGCCTATTTGTGCTGCTACTCCATTCTGCTGTTGAAAAGCAGAATGCCATGCACTATGTAGTCCAGAGAAATCCTCACTGCAGCACTGCTGTACTTAATTTGAATAGAGCAGGAAAAATAGAGGCAATGAACCAATCAATTTTGGACAAATTCTTTGAAGTATCCATTGACATCATAGCTAATTGTCATGAAAAATATTTCTTTAGGCATTTTTTTGGAAAGCAATATTGTAGCCTATGTTTAAACATACCTCTTTTTCCCTGTGGTTGATTCAAAGTGCTGCATGCTCTATTCAGGTAAACCTTTGCACTGAGTTCAGAGGAACCATGCATGCCTGGAGGTAAGGTATTGGGATTAGTTATTTTGCTTCTATATTTGCTGAAAAGTCCAGCCATAATACCTTGGTATTTGCAGTATTCTGCGGTCACTGAAATTACTGCTATTAATGCTGGTTGGGACTGGATTGGGGAAATAGTTGTAGCTGTTTATGTGTTGTTAAAGCGAACTGTTTACAGTTGCAGCATCCTGATAATTGGATTGTTTTCAAATAACATGTAAACACAGTAAGGATTTTCTCTGCAATTGGCTTTCGGAGTTGCCTCTACTAAAATCCATATTTTTTTCATCTTTGTGTTTGTGATCTTGATAACTAGTCCTGTATTTACACAAAATATCTGGTGTTTAGGCTAAGAATATGCAATATTGCATAGAATTTGAATCATTGGCTTTAAGCCATCTCAATTTATACTGGCCTTGCCTCATTGTAGGTTTTTCTGTATTTGCAGGGAGGCAGTAAACCATCTCTTCATTTAAGCACAGAAGTGGCCAGATTTTTCATTTATTTAAATTTTCACACATATTAGTGGAAGGCAAGGTTTTCACAGAAGCTTTTAGGTTGCAGACTGGTCTGGCTTGAACTGAAACAAGAAGTGAGAGTGCAAAACAATGATCTCTAAGAGACATTTCAAAGCAATGTATCCTCGCTAAAGTCAATGCCAATTCCCTCTCAAGCTGCAACGAGGCAGGGGAGATGCAGGAGCTCCCTGGGACTTGGTTCTTTACATGGAGCTAAGAGAGGATATTAGAGCAGTCCTTTGTCACAAACAGTGGTTCAGAGCTTGACTCATGCTGAACCTGCATCAGTGTGCAGTCCCACTGGCAATTCCATGATAACTGGTACTTGTTACTGGAGCTTTTGGAAAGCTGTTGTGGTTTCGGAGGTTCAGCTCTGAAATGGCACTGGCTGACTGCAGGTCTCACCAGTGTACCCTGCAGTTATTTTCTCTTTCAGTTCTCCCTTACTGTGGTTTACATGTGTAACTATGCACAAATTGTTAAATAAACACCTAACAGCAATTTCTGTTGCAGTCATGCCAGAAAAGCCTTATTTATAGAGCAGGACTGTTCTGTGTTGAGTACCCTGCACATTCTGAAGAAAAATATGCTTCCTGCATCTCTGGTGGAAAATTGCCTCCTAAAACTGTTTATTTTTCATTAAACAAAATCTTAAAGGACAAGCAGCAGAAAGCTGTGCATACTGTAATGGGAACAAAGGTGTAATAGCTCTCTCTCATGCATCTGGCAGAACATAATACTCAGGAGTTTCTTCCACTGTACTGTTGTTTAATAATGTTCTCCACACCTATGCAGTAATGAGCCCTGAGGGGGATGAAGGTTATCCTTATGACCATTTAAGCCAAATATAACATCAAGAAATTTAAATTCCACTGTGTAAGAACTCTGCAAGAGAGCTAGCAATAATGAATAGATGCATTAATAAAATGTCTTGGTAGAGCTATTGTAAAGCTTTGCATTTCCTACCTAATGGTTTCTGGATCAAGGCTAAATGCAAATCTTTCTAATGATTCCTTCAGGTCTTTAAGACTGTGGGTCATTCACTGTCAACTGCAGCAAAAGGAAGTAAAATACACGAAGTATACCCTTCTCCTTGACTGCTGATCCTCTCCCGAATGAATTAAAGTTTAATATGGGTTTAAAAGGTTAAAGAACTCTCACAACATCTGGAATGTTTGTCAACAAGCATGCAAGAATCCCTGCTGGATGCAAAAGCTGTCTAATCAATGTTTGTTCTAACCTTCCACATACATACAAACAAAAGCCTGTGTTTCTCTTTTCGTTGTTTCCTTTTTAAAGAAAGATAAAATTCATGCTGAAGAACTTAATTTGCTTGAGTATTTTGTTCTTAGCTTATGATCTCTATGCTCCTCCTGGGAGTGGCAAATAGAAACGGAAAATGCAATTTGAGTTACCCACACAGCCCAGAGTACTCTAGTCCAGCCACCAACCCTGCTTTAAACATGGTTAAAATGTTATTTCTTTTTGACAGTAATAATATTCCAAGGCATCATTATGGCTTTATTAATAATATTCTAAAGCATCATTATGGCTTTATTAAGATGTTTTGATAATAAGCTGAGAACAAAACAAATATCCTACTTAGTTGATGAAGAGAATTTTCTCAGGTCTGTTCATGTTTTGTATCACATTTAGAATTAATCAAAAAATCTACGTCAGAACAACCATCTGAAAAGTAAACTTTGTCCTTGAAATTCTCCTTTGCTACAATGTCTATAGAATAGTTGACAACAGTCAAGCTAGCAGTATGCTGACACTGCTGCCTGTCATCCAGGCTAATACTGTTTTTTGGTTTTCTTTTTTATTCTCCTGGGCTGTCTCTTCCTGCTATACCTAAGCTACAAAATCTTGGACTGGCTTTTTGTTCCAACTGTGTTAGAATCTGGCACTGAGGGTCTTGTTCTGTGCCTATGGCTCCCAGGCACTATCCTAGCACCTATAGGTTGTACAAATAATGATGCAGTGTCAAATCTGCTCTAAAGAAATGTGGTGAATTTTTAAATTTAAGGGATGGTTCTTCTCTACACCTATAGATAGAGTATATATCCTCACATTTGACTAGTTTTCTATGCCAACTGAGTCTCCCTACCCCCAAATACAAGAAGGATGATTCCTATCGTAGAGAATCCAGTGGCAGGTTGTGAGTGGGAAGCACAGCAGGCTTCCAGTACTTATCCATCAGCGCATGGCCTGTAGTGGAAACAGAGCAGTTTTCTTCTGAATATCAGGGAGAAAGAACCTCCCTTGGACCAACATTTTTCATTACAAGGGGTTATCTCAAATGTGTGGGGTGTAACTTCTTGACTGAAGCAGTTAGGATGGTTTTTTTCTCCTCTCTCCGATGACTTAGGAGATTGCAATAGGGTGGCTTGATTTAGGATCATTGCAATAGGGTGGCTTGATAAAATTCCCTGTATTGTCCTTTAGCCATTTGGCCTTTCACATGTCCAGAAGGAGATTTCTCGTTGCTACCTTCCAGCACTCGAAGGAGGCCTACAAGAAAGATGGGGACGAACATTTTACCGGGCCTATTGTGATAGGACAAGGAGTAATGGTTTTAAACTGAAAGAGGGTCGATTTATATTGAATACAAGGAAGAAGCTCTTTTTACAATGAGGGTGGTAAAACACTGGAATGGGTTGCCCAGAGAGGTGGTGGATGCCCCATCCCTGGAAACATCCAAGGTCAGGTTAGATGGGTCACTACACAACTTGGTCCAGTTGAAGATGTCCCTTTAAAGATCCCTTCCAACCGAAACCATTCCACCAGTCTAAGATTCTGTGATTTACCATTCCACATGCTTTTCTACCTGGCAGTTTGTGTTTTCATTAATGTCACTACATTACAGGGAAATTGTATTTTTATATGAGCATTAGTGTCTCAGTTTGCTAATATATTTCATGCAATAATAAGTGCAATCCATTCCCTTGATATGATAACACACATCTTAAAAGCTTTTTAAATGAATAAGTAAATTAGCATATGTGCCATGCTGAAATGGTTAACAAGTAACCATAATGCTGCTTTGTTTATTTCGTATTTGCATTTCGCTTGTGTCTTAATGGCACTGGCTTTTTAAACTTGTTTTCATGTAAATCTTGACTTTAGTCCCTTAATTGGAGGAACTGCTCTTTAGGGCTCACCTGTGCTGATAGAATAAGTTCATCACTTTGTATACTCCAATAGCAGCATATCAGCTAAAACACCTCAGGATGACACTTGCTCTTTTCGCGGTTGTGTTGTTGACGGCTCTTCTGATGGTTGTTCTGTATAGCACAAGTCTTTCCTGCTCCCTAGACAGTTTTTCACATTTTTTGAGCATTTGATTATATCTTTCCAAATTTACTGCTTTGCACTTGTCTTTATTGAATTTCCTCTTATTGACTTTGGGCCATTTTTCCAATTTATCAAGACAATTTTGAGTTTGACTGCTTGTAAGTGCTTCCAGCATGGTGTCACCTAGAAGCTCTGTGAAGTGACTTCTCCATTCCATTATCTTAGTAGTCATTAACGAAAATATTGAACAGAACCGGACTTAGGACAGACCTCTCTGAGACCTCACTTTGTATTTCACCTCAGTTTTGACAGGAAAGTATTTATCTACCCTTTAAGTAGGATATTTTGATCCGTAGTGAGAAAAAGCGAGTCAGCAGAAAATACGAGCTTAAAGATTTGGTGGCTGTTAAGAGATTCACAAATTTCAGAGTAGAATAGCAGCATGTGGGAGAGAAATTAAATGCTCACAATTTATTGCAACAAATATGTCTTTTACATGATTTAAGAAGGTTTATTAATAGTACATGAAAAGTTTTATCATTGCAGTATTCTTGATCAGAAAGATAATATATTAGGTTTTAAAAATTTGAAGAACTTGATGGCTGCAAGGATAAGGAAAATACAAATTGATTCAACTACCACCCCTATTAAAGTATGTATTGTCATATTTATATTTTGTATTTCAGTATATGCACAGTACAATGCATCTACACAGGTACATCAATATGTATTTATAGCATATATAGAATATATAAAGTTGAAAATTTGCATAACATATCTTGAAATTAAAAAAAAAAAGAAAGAGTTATCCAGTGAAAGAAATCCCTTGTTACACAGCAGGAAATGGGAATAATCACATGAGTTCCCATACTCAAAAATCTCTTGACAGGGCAATGAATGTAAAGAGTTTAAGCATTTTTTTTTGAGAAATATGAAGAGAGGATCATTCTAATATCCAGTTTATGTATTAGTCTATGTATTATTATAGAGTTTCATCTCTTTTTTAGCAATTTTTAGCCATACTTTGAAAGTGCAATAGTATTTTCTCTACTGCTGTGTTGTAGATAAGTATATATCATTCTCATTTCTTCAATGGAGAAATAAAGAAGAATTTAAATTATTTGTCTCAAATTGTCTACTGAACTAGCTCTAGAAGTTTGAGCTGAATTATTTAAAATTGACTTCCAACTGGTTCTTATGCCTGTACTGAAGAAATAGGTTCTTTCTAAGGGGCAGCTTATTTTTTTGTCTTTCTTTCACACGTGTAGTCACATACACACTCATGACAAGTCCTTTCCTCTAGGAACTTAGCCTAACACATATGCTCTCAACTTCTTCTTGCTTCTTGAGGCAGGTGCTACTCACAAAAAAAGGTCCTTGGACTCTTTCTGTCAATATTGAATATGTGCAAGAGATTGATCAAGATAAAAGGGTTTTTCGACAAAGCTGGACTTGCCTTTTATGAAGCAAAATATTTGTCAAAGTAGAGAATCTACTTAATTTCTTTAATAGAACCCTAAAATCTTAACACTGCCTTTTTTTTTTTTTTTTTCTTTTTCCTGCTAGGTTTTGGTTATTTGATGCATTTTAGGCAAATTCCAATCTATCATTAATAACAATATTCAACTTTCCATCAGGATTACAAAAGCAGGAGCACAGGGGCTTAATTAAAATTAACCTCCATTAAAATTACTTCACTGATTAACTCCATGATATTGCACAGATTTTTTTCTGGTTGAAAGAAGTGGCAAAAAACCCCCCTTATGTTGTAAAATGGAAAAACTAATATTTGTAGTGATTTTTTTTTTAACTGTAAAACTTATCTATGCAACTTTATATTTAAAATAACAGGATTGTTGTATGCCATCATCTTCTTGACAGTTTGTTTGCAACATTTTTGTACATTTTTCATTACTTCAGCAAAGGTAGTCTTTGTTTCATGCTGCTATCTAAGCTATTTGAGTAACAGAACTTTGTTACTTTTAATGTCCTGTCACATGTTCCTGTAATCCGTTGCTGCATTTAAAATTCTCTTAAGTATATGGCATAAAAGTAATCAATCATTAGATTTACATAGTTACGCTCCTTTTTTTTTTTTTTTTGTAAAATAGCCCTCAATAAAGCCACTCATCTACCCTTGAAACATAAGTCAAAAAAAACCCCATATTCTATGGTAAATTTATGTGCAAAATCATCGAATCAACCATTTGTGATATTAACAATTGATTTCTATATAAACTATTTCCCTTAAGCTCATGTCCAGAAGAATATTTTAAAGCCTAAGATTCTGCCCCTTTCACACCTGGTTTAAAAATGATACAGCTACAAAATAATCTAATTAGAGTGCCCTATAGTTATATGAATTCCATCATTTGAGCATTCTGTGCATCAAGACTTATCAAGAGCTTTTTTTCATTTTCTATTATGATCTTTTTGCATTCTGTTGTAGTAACTCTATATGAAGCAGTATTACTTGATCTAGTGAGTAATAATTTCTTTTTCCTCTGTCTCTGGCATTCTATTCAGCAGAAGGATTGAATACTTGTCTTCATATCAACTGTTGGATCTCCTTGATCAAAATAAACACAAAACATTGTCTTTAACTCTGTAACTCTCCTAGAGAATTTCCAGTCGTTCTACCACTGTGGGGTTTGGCCATTGATGTTTGTGTTTCTCCTAAAGAAAGCAGATTTAGGTGTCAGTTTTGATGATGAGTAACTTCTAGGTTTTGTATTATTTGTTTTGCTGGGATTACAGTGTTCTCCGTTCTGCTATTCTATCTGAAACCGAGTTTTAGCACATTACTGCTAATTTTGTCTGTCACCCAGCAAGAAGGGGATGTCTCTCATCGTGACCATCATTGCCAGAGTCTCCTCTTCTGGTTCATCAGGTTGTGCTGAAAACTGCATATTTGTGGTGATTTCTTTTGAATCCACCGTTTGAAACTGCACTCCGAGCATTGGATGCCTTTGTGATAACCATCCAACTTCTTGAAACAAAGTCTCTAGAACAGATGTGGAGGTCAAGATCCAAGATGTCTCTCTGCTGTAGTTCAAGACAGCACCTAATAAATCTCTGTGTGGTAGATGACTGAATACTGTAGAAGAGCCATCAATAGCCTGCATTCTCTCAAAGAAAGTTATCAACACTGTAGGCTAGCAACTGCAGTCAATATATTTTTGCCATGTAAAAAGCTAAGAAAAATGGTGGCCTTCTGTATTTGTATATCAATAAACATCCCTTGTTAAATGAAAAATAGAATGCTATTTCCTGTATCCTAGTTATCCTAGTTTCTTATCCAAGAACATGCAATAATTGCTGTAGCTCTTTTGTTAGAAAACATTCCAGACTAAATGTTAAGTCCCAAATAGATATTTCCTTTGAAATGTTATTGTCTTCTAAATATAGAGACAGGCCCCTGCTTGTAGTGTTTAATCCAGAGGCCAGTGACATAATAGAAAAACTGATTTGAATTAAGCTCATCACTCTAAATAATTGTCTTAGTCATAGGATTAGAGACATGAGAGCAACTTTCATTTAAGTGTTGGCATAATGCTGTCACACTGAGTTAAATATTTGTGTGAAAGTAATTAAATAATGACTTAAGTCACTTACATCCTTGTTTTGAAACAGTTCATGATTGAACCTCTGTAAAAATTAAGTTGGAAGTTTTACGCTAACAGAATGAATACAGTTACTAAATCTGCTTTTGCTGTTTGGTTTTTCCAGTACTGGAAGGCTATTTGAATGTAAAAGAAATAATTTGAAATTTTTTTTTTATTAACATCTTTATCCTAAAATAAAAAAAGGAGCATTTGCATTGCATTACACAGATTCACTTATGCTCCACTCCATTAGATTCTGTAGAAAAAATTGCAGCAAGGTCCCTGGAAAATTCTTGTGTTTGATGAAGTTTTATCATTTTCATCCATGTTTCTTGGTCAAAGAGAAAATTGGGAATGTACTACGAGAAAGTATTTTGACAATATTCTGCTGTATTGATGGTTTCAGCACTGCATTTTTCCAGAACTTCTGTCAAAGCACTGGGAAAAAAAAGTGCTATTACACCAGTTCTCCCTTTCACTTGAATATGGAGCATTTTGACCAATACATTATGCAAAGGAAATCTACATCTACATTTTCTGTTTTAAAATATATTGTCAGTGATCTCTTAACATGAAGTGTACTGGCCACAGATATAATTATAGAAATGACAGGGAAAGGGTAGAATGTAGAAAATGGAGATAACTACATGAAATTGTCTGAATATAAATCCTAGTAAGTAAATAGACTTTGTGGTACGAGATGTACGAAAGTTCAAATTGGAACAATATGAAATTCTTTTATTCTTCAAAGTTCAGCCAGCATATAATTAAAATTTCCCAAGCACTATCACCTGCAAGAAATTTCATTCAAATACTGAAAAACTTGGCACAGAACTCGTCTACTGAAAATTTCAAAGGTAGAAATTTCTCTAAGTTTAGGGGGCAACTCTTCATAACCTTGGTTCTGTCAAATACAAACATGTATTTATTTACAATTTCTCCTCAGGCTTCACCACGGCCTACACAAATTTGAAGGCACGCAGTTATCTCTTCACCCCAAAACTACCAATAGTGTTTCTTTGTACACCTCACTTAGGATGTGGTAGAGCAAGCACAGAGAAATTTCATACATTTTTCCTAGCTGGTGTAACTCCTCCTTCCCTTTAAATGAACATAAAATTGAGGTAGATAACTGCTTGAATGTTCACAAAAAGTAATGGAATATGGTGCTTCATGGATAAACTGAGATGGAATAAAATGTGTAATAGCTGTTTCCCTGACAAAGCCTTTGTCTGTTGCCTTAGGAGATGCAGCTCATCTTTGTTTCCCATTTACCCCTTCTCCAAAGTGTGATAACTTCTAGAAAGAATAAATTTCACCTTGCACAGTGTTCAAAATACTATACACTGTATTAATTATAAATATGTAGAAGTGGCTTAATTGCTGAAAGCTGTTCAACCTTTCAGGCTATCAAAATGCCCTTTGTAGAGTAGGGTGAGGTTTGGATGGTTTTACAGCACATTAAATACAAACTCATATTTTAAGATGTATGCCAGGGCCAGCATTAGACTTTCCTGTCTTCAAAAGCTGTGTCAAAGTTCTCATTAACTGATAGTGGATGATTAGGGAATAACATAGGGGACTCAGAGACAACTCCTCTATGCCATCTATATGTTCCCCATCACCCCTGTGTCCTCAGTTAGTTTTACATGGGAGATGAGATCAATATATACATGAGGTAACAGCTGAAACTTTGAAATTCTGGTGTCTTTTGTTTGTTTGTGTCACAACCTGAGTGTTAGTTAAACATCTATTTTTTACATTTAATACTGGGTAATACTCTAGGGGCCTCTATAAAACAGCTAATGTTCCCTTTGGCATCGAAATCCACTTACCTTAACTGACTTCTGTTATACTTCAACCTGATTCTCAGAGTCACAATGGTAATATTCATTTTAATGTCCCAATAGACTCTTAGTATTCATCAAATATTTGATTTACATTTCTAATAAGGCTTATGGAATGCAGAGACATGAAACCCATACTCTGCCATGATTCTAACTACTGTCTCTTTCATTAACACTGCGAATTATTTCTCCAAAATAATTAAAATCCGTAATTGAATATACTAGAATAATTTTGGAAAATTAGTTTAATTATTCTAGTGCTTCTATTTGGAAAGATCACATAATTTATAGTGAGAGAATAGGCAAATATAAATTTACTCTCACAGAGTCTTCTTTTGTTTATACTTACCTTTAAAGAAAACATATATACTTGAAATGCTTGCTAAGCAACACAATTACAATGTAGATGCTCTGCACTCCAGAATTCTAGTGGAAAAATAATCAGTCTCAGAATTATTTCAACGATTAACAGGCATGTTTTCCCCTTGAGGAATTTGGGGTTTTTTTCTATATGCATCCTGTAACATAAAAAGCATCCTTTACCTGAGCTGACTGTTGCATATAATATCAGCCTCCCAGTACCTGAAGGGGGTCTGTAAGAAAGATGTGGAGTCTATTTGCAAGGGCGAGAAGTGACAGGACAGAGGGGAAGGGTTTTAAACTCAGAGTAGGTTTAGACTGGATATTAGGAAGAAATTTGCTGGGTGGTTGGCGAGGCACTGGCAGTCTTTGTCCAGAGTTGTGGATGCCCCATGCCTGGAAGCGTGCAAGGCCAGGCTGGATGGGGCCCTGAGCAACCTGGTTGAGTGGAAGGTGTCCCTGACAATGGCAGGGGTTGGAACTTGATGATGTTTAAGGTCCTTTATAACCCAAACTATTCAGTGATTCTGTGATTCAGGCACAGTAAAACTGAATACAAAAATGAAGCATATATTCTAGATGAAGAATTACTTATACACCAGAAATCACTACCCTATGTATACAAAAACAAGAGTGCAACTGCAATAACTAGGGGATGAATTGGGAAGGTTAAACATTCCTGGCATATCCACACTTTTCCAAGTATACTGCTGCTGTATGGGCAACTGCAAACCCTCGTTAGGGTTCATCAGTGGCTTCCCAGGCAAGAAAGTAAGGGAAGTAAGGAAGCTTGTGGTTCATCTGAGGCACGACCACAAGGTCTGAAAACTGACCATAAACTTCTGGACAGCATTTTCCAGCTGCTGCTGCAGCATACTGAGTTGTGGGACTGAATGGCATCCTGACCATTATAAACACATCGATGAGAACAGAAAAAATATGCTAAAAGAAGACCTGAACTAGAAAATCTGTAGGAAAGAGAACTGGATTGAAGGATTCTTGGTTGCTCAGATATCCCACTGCCCCAGGAATCCCAGTAAGCTCTTTGCCAAGATGCCAGAAGTTTTGTGGCTAGGGACCTGATCCCAACAACAGTTATACCTAAATTCTCTGAGTTATTGGACTGATGTGGTGTGGGTAAGCACAGGGCGTCTCTCATTCATAACCAGCACTGACTGCCGGGGTTTTTTCAGTATGGGTTATGGCAGTACTTTGGACTTGTAAAATTTTAAATGTCTTGTGTGTGTTACTTTAGGGGCTGCTCCTGTTGCGTGGTGGAATTTAGTTTGTAGCACTGCAAGGTCAGCTCTTCAACCAGGACAATACCACCGTGTCAGCACACATGTGGAGCCTGGACTAATTAGACTTGCTTGGAGACGTGGCTAATTAGTCCAGGCTTAACACGAATATCATCATGTTTCTGGAAGCTGAGCTGGTAATGCTGCATGATATATGTCAGCCTACTAATTCATTTGGAGGTCTCTGTGGGATCTCTGAGCAGACTGTAATCAGCTACGCCCTCAGTTGGCTCTCTTTTTGGGAGACCTTATGGCACAGAAGCTCTTAGGCTTTCACCAGCTTTAACCTCAAAGGACTGACAAAGGTGTCCAACACATTTTCCTTATTCTAATTGTTTTTTTCATATTTAATCTGCCAAGTTTTCTGTTCTTGAGTTCATGTCAGAGTCTTGTTTGCTCAATCAGGCTCCCGAGTTTTTTGTTCTTCTCCATCTTGCTAGCTCTGGCAGGTGGATTTTCAGTGTCAGAGTCCACTTTCTAGTCCTGACAGGGCCCCAGGCTCTGTGCAGGGTGCAGAGGGCATTATTCATTACTGCTCCCACCTTTCACACTTTGGAGGAATGCTGAGGTCTGACTGCTGGACGACATGGCTGCCACGGGTGTTCTTTACAGCATCCTTCGCCAACCATGTATCAGGATAAGTGGGAACAGATCTTTTTGTCTAAAGGTAATTATTCCCTGCAGTAGTGGTACGAGAAGAAAGGGGTAGAATCTGTTTGATTCCACCTAATTTCTGTCTGTTTCAAATCAATGGCTGGTATTCTGTCACCTAGCCGTGCTTAGTTCCATATTTGGCTCCTGGAAATGGTATGAAAATGTTGCAGAATGTGGCTCAGGAAGGACAAATAAAAGCCATGTAAGGGGAAGATGGAATGCATGGCAGGAGAGGAGTAGTAGACTATTTCCCTGTGCTCTTCCCTCCAGGTATACAGCGTTAAGTGGTTGAATTGCTTAGTAAATGTTATTCTTTTCATCTGATCTTAATCTATGCATTTTACCAAAGTGAATAGTGATTATTATTAATAAGTGATATTTTAATAAGTCTTATAAAAATAATGTTCCATGTAAAGATTGCTGACTTAACCCCAAAAGAACTATTACAACACCTGTGTGTAATCACTTTTTTCTGAAATACTAGGGTTCGGACAGCTGGGGCTGCATGTGTACATGGGGGGCAGAAAATAGCTTTTATTGTTGTCTTATTATTTCAAAAAAGGAGATTATTGAGCGACCTGAGAACTCTTGTAGCTGCTTAGTGCTTTCTTTCTTCGTGCCAGAGAGAATCACACATTTACTGCTAATGAGCAGAATGCAGCTTTATGACTTTGTCTGAATATTTTCCCTGAGATGACTTCCTTTACCACTAAAATCATTGGCAGGGCCCCTCCTGTTGGTTTTAATGAGGAAGAATTGGACCTTTAATAAGCATCATGGTCACGTAAGCTTGGGGTTTGTTTTTTTAGCATCGTGCTTTTTAAGTGTTTTTAGTTACTGCCTGCAGTGTATACAGCTGTGAACTTGGATAATAAATAAGGACTATTTCTATGAAGAAACCTTTGGCAGCAATTTTTGCTTTGCTGAGGTAAGCTGTTAGTCATCTGCCACCAAAGGGTAATCAGCTAGATTTTAAATATTGCTGTGTCTTTCTACTTTTACTGTATTTTTGATTAGTCAATAAATACGTGTTCAGTCTCTTTCCAAAGCCCAGCAATCAGTGTAGATGCAAGATACATTGCTGAAAAGGAACAAACCGGCACCAGCTAATTGTAAAGCTTTTGCTTGTTCTAAGAGAAGGTCGGGCTCACTTGGAAATTAGTGGAAGGTGGTAAAGCTTCATTTTAAAAACATCACAGCCAAAAAGTGGTGTTGACAGGTGGTAAAGTACATTCTCGAGACTGAATAAACTTATTCACTGATGGTAAAAGTGAAGCCAGAGAAATTGCACTCCCTGATATGAAGGGTGAATTTGAGCTTGGGCACCCTGCAGGCAAACACATTTCAGATTCAAGAGCCTAAATTTAGGCTTTTAAACCCAGATTTTGGAACATGGCAGATTTTTAAAAGAGCTTAGTATGGAGTCAAGGAGAATGTCTTGTATAATAAAATAAATATAGAGATAAGAGAGAAATCATAGTTTTTTGTTCTTGCTTTTTGATGAAATAATTTGGATCCAAACATCCTTGCCAATGTAACTCTCCCTCCTGAATCCCCAAACGAAAAGTGATGTAAAAGTCTAAGAGGTTGTAACAAAATGTACTGTGTAATGGAATTTTTTGGCATATTGAGTAAATAAAAATGGCAGTGGTCTGACATAGTTAGGAACCAATAGATATACCCTGGCTTCCAGGTAGAGGGTAAGGAAATTAGCTATTTGGGTTCTTACTTACCCTGCAAAAAAGAGAGTTATTAGTTGTGTTACAGGCAAACTGGGTGTGAGCTGTATTCAGTCATTGGATATATTGAAACAATACACCAAATAAGAAGTAGTGGTTTAGCCATATCTAAAGAAACTCTCCTGATAAATAAGGAACATGGTGTATCAGCCAGTATTTTTCAGCATCTCTGCTATTTTTGCCTCTGATATGGATGCAGAGAAGGATGTGTGCATTATGCATCTGCATAATGACTTCTGGTTCAAATCTGGTTTGAACAAAACCCTACTTGGTATTTTCGCTTGTAAAGCCTTTAGCTGACAGCAGAGGATTGGGTTGCATAAAATTTCTTCACCTCAATAAAGGAGTCCTTGCTCTAAGAGACTTCATTCCTTGGAGTAATCAAGATCTCATTTGTTCTCATGTAGCAAAGTCTTTCTCTTTCCCACGCATCTCAGTAAGAGGAATTTTCAGTTGGAAGGTAAATAGATAACATAAAAACTGCTGTTACACAAAATAATCATATTTGACTGTACATTTCTGAAAGATATGAAACTATGAGTGCTTTCACCCATTGATAAAGCTGTCAAGAGAAATTGCTTGAATATTCTGCTTCCCAAGTGTCAGTCAGGTTTGTAATGTAGGAATGCATGATTTTCCACTGCTGTATCTTCAACAAAGCATCAGCATGTATGTCCTACAACATGCCAAAGGATAGAATTGAAGGTTTCAATCAGATCACAAGTTTTTCTTTATGCTTCATTTTGGGTTTTTTTTCAGACTGTGCTAGTTTTCAGGAGAAAGCTGTCCTTCAGCTCTTTGGGCTGTATTCATTCGTTGGCTATATTTCAACCATACATCAAATGGATTGTGCAGTCTGAGCACAGAAGACAAATTTATTAAGATTGTGCACTACATTGTTCATTCTGCATATCCCCATTAGTTTCTTATCTTTGAGATATAGTAGAGCCTTGGAAGACTCTGCTAGTTAATGGTAGGTCAAACTGTGAATTTGAGAACATTTGCAAAAAAAAAAAGAAAGTAAAAGAACCATTCTAAAATTAAGAGGCATTGCAGAGAATCCGGCAACATGAGTAATTGTGACACACGGCAATAGTCTGAGGAAAACTGAAGCACCTACAAAGCTGGAAAATATGTTGCAGCCAGCCAGTGCTGAGCTGCCATGGGTGGCAGAAGAACACACAAATGGATTAGTTTGCAGTCAGGTCTGGGAAGCAGGACACGAAAATGGAACTGTGGAGCCTTGGGAATTATGCCCAACTCTGCCGCAGTCTTACTGGGCAACCTGAATAGTTGTTTTGTATTTTTGTTTCTTTCCAACACTCAATTTTGACGATTACTGTCCTGATGTTATAACACGGATGTTGATGGGAAATCAGGGTTTGGACTGTAAATCCCCCTGTGCAGAGCTCCATCCTTTGTGCCTGTACAATGCCTGGCACAATAGAGCTGGTATCTCTGTGGGGGGCTGAAGGCATTACTGTAATAAAAGTATCAATATTTTAATCATCTGCCTTATTTCATCCCTTATCTCACTATTGTTTAGCGTAATTTGGACATTTGTTTCCTTTGCACATTTAAAATGGCCCCAGGGAGACTTCAGTGGATTGAGGTTCAGGGATCATTTGGACCTGATTATTCAAATTCCCTGCACCTGTGGGGGTTTCTTTTGATATTGCATGTTTCAAACTGAATGCTTGCTAAATACAATGAATTTAAAATATAGAAAAAATGAACTAAATGAAAACATTAGAACTGCATCTAAGTTTGTAATCAGCACGATGTGGGGGATGGAAATGAATGTGGAACCCAGCTGAACAGTGTGTTGGCATAAGAACTCTTGACTTACAGCTGTTCCTTTGTTCTTTTTTGTTAGTTTTACAGCATTTTTTTCCAGAAAACCTTACTTTGCATGAAAGACAAATTCATATGAGAAGATTGTTTAGCTTTGTGCATCGTAATTTAAACAGAGTGAATTGGAATCTGCTAAAGTTGCACAGGATTCTGATGGAATGGGCATTTTAGGCTAATAGGTAATTTCTGTCCAAAATAAAGTACTAGTATTTTCCGAAATGTAAAAATCGGCTTAGACAGAAATATTCTCATTGTCTAGCAAGGCTAGCAGGTCTTCAGAAACAGAATTACTGAGATAAAAGAAGAAAATAAAAATCTATTACAAAAACTGTACATGGGCATTGCCTGTAAATAGCTTTTCTAGACGTTGTGAAAGAATGAAACAGATGGGTAAGAGTGAAGAGCTCTGTCTGGTGAGCATTTCCGCTTTGCTGCAGGTAATTCGGAGGTCCTCTTTCAGGCTTGGTTTCAACTGTTAATTTTTCCACAGAGAAACTCATGAGGAAGACCACCAACCACTTTTCCTGTGAGAGCACTTCTCTTGTGAGAGAGAATAATTCAGGTTGGAAGGAACTCCAGGATGTCTCTGGTTTCCCCTGTCACTGAATAAAGGCTGCTGTGAGGTCACATCAGGTTGCTTTGCATTTAATTCAGTATGATCCTGAAAACCTGCAGGGATGAGAGATCTACAACCTTCCTGGGCAGGCTCTTCTCCTCCTTGGCTGCCTTCACGGCTTCAATAAGTTTTTCCTTTTGCAAAGTTAATATGCTTTGTTTCGGTTTTGTGGGGGTTTTGTTCGTTTTTGTGTGTGTGTTTGTTGTTGTTTGGTTCTGGTTGGTCGGTTGGTTGATTGGTTGCTTTTGGGGTTTTTGAGTTTTTCTTTTATCTGGAACATAGAATTTCAAGAAAGGAACTACGAAGAAGAAGCATTTGGTTTCTAGTACCATTGTTATTATGAATTTCATGCTAAATAGTCACTGCATAAATTTCGTGAACAGAAACAGCCCAGGATTCTTGACACTCACATGAGCATCCTGTTTACTGCATTAAAAACTCATACCATGGAGCTGGATTTTGTTTTTTTCCACTGGTTCATCTAATGAAACTTGAATACTTTTTACTGAGGTTGTCCAGCTTAAACAGGAAAGGTATCATATCCTGTATAGCCAGGTGTTGAGAGATCTATTCGAACAGATGGACCTTGAGCCTCCTCCCTCTGAGGTGGTTTAGCCAATGCTTTAGCATCAGTGCTTTGATCACTTTCCTGTTCCAGAACAGTGAGCACTTTTACTAACTCCTCTCCTGGTCATGAGTGAAAGTGCCCTGTTTGTAGCTACTGTCAGATCCATGCTCACCGAACAGGCACTGGCTGCATCCACCAGGTTTATTCCCTGCCTGGAATGTGATTGAGTTCAGCTGTAAATACTTAAGTCAGCCTTCATTACCTTTAGAGGCAATGGTGTTAGGTGGAAGAGACTTTCCCACCTAACATCTGCCTCCAGGTTCTCCAATTCGTGAGGAAATCAGAAAACACAAGAACAAAAATTTATCTGATTTCTCAGGTTATTATTTTTCTTTTTCTCTTCCCGCCCTTTTTGATTGCTTCTTCTTTTGTTGCAGAGACTGTAGCACGAAAGAGGCAGAAATGTTCAGGCTGAGGGGTTGTCTCACAGTTCAGGCAGCCAAATGCCACTGTGAGAGACTGAGCTCCTCTCCTGCCTTCACCACCATGTTCTTAATGAGATCATCTGCAGATTTCTTCAACCAGAGTTTTCACTATTTTTTTTGCAGATATTTCCTGTTTATGGACATACTAAAAGCTCATGTGTAAAGTACAAGTGAATAGGGCTGTATTTTAAATGTGTGCATTGCTGCATGAATTACAACTTAGTTGTATCAAAGCAGGCACCCAAATTACTGAATATTTAGCAAAGTGGCCTTCATCTCTCTGTGCTTCAATTATATGATTTCTTAGAGGTGTTGGGAGGATAGATTAATTATAGTGAGAGCTTAGAGCACCACAAAAAAAAAAAAAAAGCTGAGAAAATCACAAAAAAGCCTATGGAGAAATTGGTAATTTTGTATTCAGTGCAGGGTTTTGATGATGTGTGCTAAATAAGGTCTGGAATGAAAAACAGAATGATGAAGATAAAAAGAAAAACTGAATAGTTGCCCATTCAGTTGGTGTCCATTTTATGCATTGGGTCTTGCAAGGGGGAAAAAATGCAACGTTCATTCTCGTATTTTGTGACTTTTGAGTCCTCGAATCTGCAAATTTAATATTTGAGTAGCATGAGATTAGAGAAAATGCACACCAGAAACAGCACAAAAGAGTACTCTTCCATGAGAGTACATGACATCTCCCAGGTTTCATTTAAGCGAGATATAAGAGTTCGTGAAAATTTTTATGTACAAAGAGCTTTGGTTATTGTCGTTGTTAGTGCCGGAAATGAAGCTTCTTGTTATCAGTAAACTTCCCAGCCGCTCCTAGCCAAGAGGCTCCCACGTTTCCTTGTCCAGCAACATGATGCTGTGCACAGCAAGTACGCCTGGGGGTAGCAAATGAACTTGGAGATCTCATATTCCTGAGCCGACGTGATGCGGCTGCCTTTGTGTGAAATGGAATTCAAGGGTGGGATTCAGATACATGGGAGCTTAATTTTTAAGCTTTGTGTTTAGAGGTGCAGTCTTTACTGCCCTCACCTGTACTCCTAACTATTTAAGTCTCCTCTGTGAATCTCAGTCCTCTCTGGAATCAGAAGGCAAAGCAAGCCTTGGTTTTTAATTTCTGCCTGTCAGTCACTCGAGCAGAATTGATGACCCATTTGCAGGGATTACTAAAGCTACACAGGCAGGAACCCATTTGACAGGTAAAGGATAACTCCCTTTTTCTTGGGTACCTTCGTGGCTGTAATTAACATTTCTGTTTTGTTCTAATTATAGTTTTTGTATCTTAGCCATTATGCTAATGGTGTTTTTCAGTAGTATGTGAGATTGCATTCATTATCACTGGTGAATTAAACCTTTATTAAAGAAAAATTCCCCCAGGCCTCATTCTGAAGTTAAGTAATTATTCATTTGGTTTTATCCTGGCAATTAGCTTATATACTGTAGCACTCATGATTGGGTTTCTATACCTCCCCAGATGAGATTAACCCACCATAGTAAATAAATGCCTAACAGTGCCCAACAAGCTGTTTCAAGTGCACTACTATATAGAGAAAAAACCCCAAAACCTCAAAAAACCCCAACCCTAGAAAGATTCATAGTTCAGTAGAAAGGCTCTTGAGCTCCCAGCAGACTGGACAGGCAGAAAGAGATCGTGCTGGACAGTTGGGGCTCTGTGGAGCAACAGTAATAACAAACGAGTTTATGAAGCCCTCCAACAGAGCAGTTAATTCTTTCTTCAATTGCAATGACTTCCTTGGTCAATATGCTTCATATCTGAGATATGCACTGTGCTCAGCCACGCTCACTGAGTAAATCAAGCCTTCGGAGAGCCTCCAGACACACATAAATTTCCTGGGTGATGTAGCCTAGCTCTCAGCCATGAGAGGGGAAAAAATGTCAAGGAAAACCTTATCTGCCCTCCCCTACATACTCGTAGTTTGTGAATGCCTCACAAACACTGTTGGATTCAACAATACTTCCTTGAAGAAAGATGAGGTTTTACGCCTGTTTTTCTACTGCAACATGGAGGCATGGGAAAATTAGAGATTTACCAAGTCACACAAGAAATCATCAATAGAAACAGATTCTGACTGTGGTTTCCTTGTGGCCTAATCAGATGTTTAACTGTGTTAACAGGGTTTTTTCTCTCGTATCTCTTTTAGCACACATTCTGTTTACAAATCTCTCACAAAATGTGACAAACGCATTTGAAGTCTCTTTTCATTGGTGCAATTCATCTTATATTCTCTGTGGAGAGGGGGAATGGTTGTCCTGCCTTTAGCTACAGCTACAGTTTTCAGAAGTATTTTTAAATGGAAACAAAGGCATTAAAAGAATCAATCAAGCATCCTTGATTCCATACAAGACTTCAGTGACGCCTCATATATAATCATTGCAGAAGGTGAAACCTAACTTGCTACCACAGCCGAAACATTAATCAACTACCTGAGAGTTTTGCCTCAAGAAGTAATTTAGGATTTGACCTTGAATTTGGGTAGCTACTATATATGAAATGCAGGCATTACCTCCGCTGTGTTATGAACCCAGCAAATTTGCACAGATAGGAAAAAAATTAGTATACATTGATTTTTGATAAGCATCATTTAATCTCTTGTATATTCTGGCAATATCTACCATATACCCACCGGATCTAGAAACAACCTTAAACATCTCCACTTTCAATTCCAAATGCAAGCTGCATGTCATTAACCTTGCCTCAATATCAAACATGGGAAGCACAGCAGAAAAAATAAATAAATGAAAAATAATTTTGAAAGCTGCCACATAATTTTCCCATTGGGAAAAAATACTGAGAGAAAGGAAAGGGGAAAAAAAATGCTTGTCCTGTCCTCTAATGCATGTCATGAAAGTATTTGACTTCAGATTCTCAAAGGTTATCTGTCTCACCTGCACTGCTATCAAGGGAAGTTGCATACCTAAATATATTTGAGTTTCTGGGCTTCAGTTCCATGCAGCTGAAGGTAGAATGAAAGTCTGAATAGAATTCAAGGTCATTAGTAAATCTTATTAAATCATGTATTATATGTGGACTTATAGATCACATAAGCCAGCACAATATTGCTAACAGTAGGTGTTATCCCACCTCATGGGATAATAAAGAGGTTGCTCGATTAATATTCATACGGTGTTTTAAAATAATAAAGTGATCCATAAGTGACAACTATTAGTGCACTGTACTATATCTCATCACTCCAGTCGGTCTGAGCTGCGTCCTGCAAGCCTACCACATAGAAGTTGTTCTCCTTGGAATGTGCTTTGCAGCCCTCTGCATCCATTGAGGGCTTGGTGGCAGCATGGTACGATGATCAGGAGCCTTCCAATTCCAGACTTTGCTCCTAACCACTCTGGGGAGCAGCAATTACATCACTATGGAGAGAAAGCTCTTATCAATAAAAAGAAAATTGCAGATATGACCTGTTGTTCAGTTCGATAGTGTCAACTGCTGTTCAGGAGTAAAGGGAGGAGTAAACGGGTTTCAGCTGAAAAATCACCTTGTCACATTGCATTAGGAAAGTTTCCACGTTTAATCATGTGTCAGGTATTTTGCAGCAAAGCTTTCCTGCTTACCAGAAAATCTATTTTTATTTCCCCAACAGCAAAGGAAATCAGGCTTGGGCTTTATCCCCCCTGTATTATTAGAAATCATGCTTTCAAGGTAATGAAAATCATGAAGAACAAATTCTTTTTTCATTGATATCTATTCAGGTGAAATGCTGCTGTTGGGGTGCCAATAGATAATGCATGTCCATCAGGACACCCATTGCAGTTGCACAAGAAAGAACAGGGTATCCTCCATACCTAAATTACCCACAATATGAGAGACCTTTCAGTCATGGCCCCTCAGAGAAGGTGGAAAACAAAAGACAGGAAGAGAACTGAATCTCCAGAAGTTTCCACTACTCTAACTCTTTTCTCTTGACTCCTAAAGTCCCTTGAAGAAGAGACCTAAACCTGCACTCTTGATTGAAGAGAAAAATTAGGGAAAAAAGTGCCGCAAGTGACATCCACCTACCCTTCGATGGGACATCAGACCAGCTGTGGAAGGCACTGAGCTGCTAGGTAGAACCTACTAAAATGCTGGTTCTGTTTCCAGGCACCTTTGCCTTCATTAGCTACTGTACATGCTTCTACTATTTAAGATTTAGTTTTACAATCTTACTTAGTTAGAAAGGCTGATTATTTTTCTCTTTTGCATAAGGGAAAAAAGTGCCCCTATTTATTCTTTCGAAAGTCACTTTCTTATTGAAATGCTGAATTTCCGTTATCATAACTGTACTCAGTGTAAACAGGAAACATTTGCACTTTACATCAGGCTATCATATAAAAGTAGAAGTTATTTCAGTGGGAGAATTTTGGAGATGGTGCTAGGAAATTGTGACAGGAATGAGGGGGGTTTGGTTTGAGCAGTTTGTTGCTTCTGGTAGACACCCCAATGGTGAAACCTGTGCAAAATATTTGAAATCATTATTATAATTGAAGAACTGTAAATACCATATCCAGCTGGAGAGAAAAGAAATTCTAAAGATGTTCAAAAGTTGCTGATTTCATCTGTTGGTGAGCAGCATATTTCTCTTTGAGGGCTTTGTGCATTTAAGAGTTCAAATATATCAGCCTTGCATTAGAGCAATGTCTAATGAAGTTGGAAAATGGTGCAGCTCCAGATTGTTCTCTGCTCTGCATCACTGTCTTCCCCGGTGATCATAACAACGCATACAATAATAGCAACAGTCTTTAATTTTAAATTAACAGAAAAAAATTCTTGCCAAAAGGAGATAATGTTGGTCTTCTGTTGGGCTTCAAGTCCTTGAAGTGGCAAAATGTGAAACGATTATTACGGAGGCTGATTAGGAAAACAGGCCCTGTTTTACAGGGACAGGTCTCCAGTGCTGTTGCCTCAATGAAATCTGATCATCTTGAGGAAAACTCCCAGATTTTCCAGTAAGAAGGTGCTAAAAATACATTTATTAATGGTCTTTAGAAAAATGTTAACTTCACGTTTTATATGCCATTACCTCATTCACATCTCAATCACACCAACTCTCTGAACTGTTCAGAAAATAAATGTTAGCCCATTAGTTATTTTTTGAATTCTTTATACTTCCTAGGTAGGGAATTCCTAAAATTTCAAATTCAGGAGCCTTTTCATCTGTAATATATAGCAGTTTTTAAAAGAAAAATTAGTAAAACTATCCATTTCAAGAGTATTCCAGAATTTACCTATGACAGAAAATTTCAGGACTCTAAGTTCATTCTGGTTTTAGAACTCTTTCAGGAAGATAGTCCTTATCCATAGTAATCTTGAAGGTTTTTGTTTGCCACTTTAAGTCAGGGTTCTTTATTCTGCAGGATACCAAATCTGCTATGAACATCTAGGGCGTAAGTGATAATAGTCAAATATTCCTTTGTAATTTCCTTTGCAAATAGAGTAAAAGTCAGGATATACTCAGATTCTGCTGTTGTAACTCTTGAGAGGTGTTGGCTTGACTAGACACCATTATAATACGCTTTAGAAAAACTGCAAGTTTGTTTCACCTCCATTTGGCTCTGTCTCTCACGTTTCTAGATAAACATCCATGCCTTTACTCCCACTGCAAAAGGGAAGAGAGAAAAGATTTAGTGAATTATCAACAATAATTTTTATAAAATTTGAAAGATGCTTCAGATTTCTGCTGACATCTGGGAGTTAATCTGTAAGTAGAGATCTCAGCATGCTGTGCATATGAGCAGAAGGGCCTGTTTGTATTCCTGTCTGGTACCTGTTCTTGTACAGATTCCCTTAAAAGGAACTGGGCAGATATGTTCCCATTCTCACATCTTACTGAAGCACATTTGAATTCCACTGTAATAATGACCAAATTAAGCTTTTCTGTATTGACTCTGGGAATGGATTCCCTGAAGAAACAGAGATAAAAATAGTTTCAAATCTGCCAAGCTTTTGCTTACCCTCTCCACAGTCAGGTGAAATAAGACCTTAGAAAGTTCAGAACCGGGAACACAAAACCAGCAAATGACTTTACTAAAGTGCCAGTGTTTAGCAATGTTGAAATATTTTTAAAAACATTTTTGTTGTATTATTTGAGGAGGTTGCAGGGTCAAAAAGAGGATTTTCAGCAGGTTGGAATATCAAGGCGTATTTTTAAAATCCATTTGACATATTAGTGTTTTTATTGCACACAGCACGGTAATGGCTTGCTGCCAGTCAGACACATTCTGCTTGCTTTATTTACACATTGAGGTCAACGAAATTCTGAAGTAGGATTGCTCATTTGTGCCTAACAAATTTAGTTTTGCTGGTGAAATGACCTCTGGTTGTCAGCAGGATTATCTTAAACCAAATATCCTGAGTCTGTGTTACATGAGTTACAGGGGTTATGAGTACGATGGTAATGAAAACATCTTTGGTAGATCTTCAAACACTTCAGTTCGTTTAAAGAGAATGGGTTACTATGAAAAAATTATATTATAGCAGAGGTATTGCCTACAGCATGTAATGTTGCTGAGATTTTAATGTCCTTCTTTCAATTTCTTGAACCCCAGCTTGTGGTTATGAGTGGTCAAGCATCTTGCACTTCCTGGATGTGGCTCCAAGCTCCAAGCTCAGAGTGACTTTGGATCCTTTTGTGATTCTTGTCTGTTTGTCTTCTCTACCTTTATTCCAGGATTAGTCAACATACAATAGGAAACACAAATTTTAGATCGATTTTCTAATTGCAAGTCTTGGGTTTGGTAGTTCCCTAACATGTAGGCTAGATGTTAGGAACCCAAGAGAACCCAGTGTATTTTTTTCTGCATACCATAAAGGTTTTCTTTCCACTGCTTATCCATGCAAGGTAAATTACTTCCCTTTCAGAGCTGGGTTAACATGAAATGTATGTCAGCCTGAAAGAGAGACATTACTTAATGTAATTCTATAGCTACAGTCTTTGTCATACTCAGAGGCTTGCTATTTACCCATCCAATTGCATAACCAATTGTTCCCATGATCCTTGGTGTTTAAGAATAATGTTTCCATGGTAATCTTAGATTCTGTAAATGCTTATCATTCTCTAAGTGGATAGCTTTAAATAAATAAGTCATCAGTTATCTAGTAGCCAGAATACTCTTTATTGGCTTAAAAGGCTGAAATATACCTCTGTTGTAGAAAGAGACCAGTTTGTTCAGCCATAATAAGTTCACAATCTGCAGAATCATGACCCTACTGATAGTGTTAACAAAAGCTTGCTCCTTAATTATCTGCCTTGCATTCAGCTGCTGTTTCCCTCCTAAACTCAATTATAATTCTAATAGCAGCTGTGCTGCCATTGTTTGTTGCAATTCATTTTAAAGAACTTTGATTGGATGTCATTGGTCTTTTTGACTAAATGTGCAAGGTTCAAAGTATCCACTGCCACTAATAGCCCTCATCTCATCTCAAGATTATACTAATTATTTACATAATTATATATTATACATTATAGAGCTATTATGTATTATTTCTAAATGATAGTTCTCCATCAAAGATGTTGAACAAAAGAACATATATATAGTTTTATTGTCCTTACACATATTTCAGTGTTGATGGAGATATGCTTATGATTACTCTCTGCGTTAGCCAACAATTGAAGTATCCTTCCAGTGCACTGCAAATTTATTAGAGCATTCAGGAGTCTCTACTGCTTTCAATTTTGACTACTCATTCATTATTTCTTCTGTACATCTATGTCAGTGCAATTGGTGTGATAAGCAATTACTTTTACAGGAACAAAAATGTCCTCATATGTCCTTCAAGTTTTGAGGTCTTATTATACGATAAATCTGAGTCTGAAGCAATAATTGCAACAGCTAGTGGAAATACACTTCATAATTACCACTTACATAATTGTAAAAAGCCAGCACATCTCTAGTGTAATATAAGAGTTTACATGATGGAATATTTCAGCTCATATATGTAAAAGGAGACAAAAATAAATTTAAAAATTGCTTGCAGTTCTTGGATTTTGGATTTCATTCCGTGTGTAGAGCTAGATCTATTGACTTGATATCACTACTACAAGTACAAATTTGTATCAGGATAACTCATATATGTCAAGCAAAATAAAGCAGTAAAAAAAAAGAAAAGCTGGTTGTCTTAAGAACAGGCTATCTGTTTAAATACAGAACAGAATTTACTTGGTGTTTATGAAATGAAGTGACAGTTTTGTTCTGAGGACTCTGGAATCCTGAAGCTGGGTTTGTACACTTCTACCAGAAAGGCAAGACCATGAATTCTGCCTTCTTATCATGGAATATGATTAAGGTCACCCACATTTATGTGGGGCAGCAAATGGCTCATTGCCTGCCAAAAACACCGGACTGTCAGTGCGTTCAATCACGAGGGCACTTTTGTTTGTATGTTCTTTGATATCTAATATTTGAAATGCCACCAAAAAAACCCCACCACCAAGTCTGCAAAGCATTAAAAGAACCCTGTTGGGGCTGCAAAGGCAAGTGATCTGTAGTCTGCACATCAGCTGCACTACATATGCAAATTGGCATCCACGTATATACAGAGAGTAATGGTCTTCAGTTGCACAATCATGTGTATTTTTGTGAGAAATTGCTGCCCCATCCAGTACAAGAGATCCAGAGTTTGCAGTGAAAGAGATTGCAGCCAGGACTCCTCCATTTTGCTGCAGAAGCTGGAAGGTATGCAGCAAATGATGATGAGAATTGCAGGGAGAGAATGGTTACTTAGTTCGAGTATTCAAAAATTGCCCACAGCAGCTCTGCGGAGTTTCTTTTTGCTGATAGTTCGTTTATGTAAAAGTGTTTGCAGAGGTAGTCAGTATTTTTGGATGCCTGACTTGGGATCATGATGACTGATAAGCAGAAATGCTGAGGATTCAGAGCAACAACTGATATTTAGATTTCTGCTGCAGCTTGAAGCTTGTGTTTCAGGCATACAAAATACTAGTAGAATTCCAAACACACTGAAGATGAGATCCAAGATGTCAGGGAGCTGGAACCCACAATTCATTGATGCCCTCATCCTTAATTTTTTTTGGTCATGTTTTAAAATGTACTTATTTGCATGGCTAGTGATGGGCATAGTGTCATGGAAGAAACTACAAAAGCATCCTTGTGCTGTAAATGAAGTGTTTTAGCACTTTTGGGAAAACTATTAGGCTCCTTCATGCATTTTTGGGTACTTATTTAACTGTGAAAAATCTGATCCTCAGTGCCTTAGCTCCTAAGCATTAAAATGGCAGTAATAAAACCTATTCCTCTCAGAGGTTTTCACAAAGGTAAATTTTTTAATGTCTCTGAACATCTGATAATTTTGTGATGAGTCCCATGAAGAAGAAGGAAATTGCTAATTCTGTCTTCATCTCAGAGAATGAGTACTGTATGGTAATCAATCCTAGGAAAACACTGACAAAGGAGAAAAAAAACCCTGAATAACTGCTCATGAGGTGAACACCATGAGTTCAGTGCAGCCGAGGAGACAGGACTGTGAAATTAAGGACTGTCTCATAAAGCACATGCAAAAGGATTCCTATGGCTTGAGCAGTACTTGACCTGGAACCTTAGTATCAACATGAGAACACAGTCCTACGTGTAGTATTCTACAAAGTTTTGGTTGACAGTTGTTTGGGAAAATACATACATCTAACTTACAGCTCTGCCACCTGTTATTAATAGTTTTCCTAAACCAGAGGGAATACAAGCTTTATTGCACCC
Source organism: Oreocharis arfaki (assembly GCA_013398015.1). NCBI lineage: Eukaryota > Metazoa > Chordata > Aves > Passeriformes > Paramythiidae > Oreocharis > Oreocharis arfaki. The sequence goes on along the minus strand of VZRR01008935.1, from coordinate 276,492 downwards.
CAGGCTCTCATATGTCTATATTAGGGGAGTGATTAATACTCTTTTTCTTTTTTCAGAGTTGGCTACCAAATACTTACAATTGAAATCTTCTGGAAAACAAATATGAATCTCGTTAATGAGACAAGGCTGCCATGTTGATGAAAATAAATGTAAAGTTTATTCTACCAGAGTTTCAGAAGCACAATCCATTTAGAGGAGTATTGTATATCTGTTCCTACTATCTGGTTGTATGAAATATGGAAAAGTATTTTAGTTGCACATTGCATTCCACACGTAATCCAAACTTTAAACCATGGTTTAAGATTTAAAGGGTAATTTTCATAAGTAAAAAAATCCACATTTTTAGTGTGAAATCTGTGTTCCACGCCTTTTCTTTTTTAACTATGTTGTTGGTATCTCTTTGTATCTGGAGTTCTGGTCTGAAGTTGTAAAATTCTGTGGATTTCCTTAGATTTCTGTTCCAACGCTGTCAGAAATTTATTTTCTCTTCGGGGAATCCTTCATCCTCTGAATGTGTTTCTAAATACTTACAGAAGACGCCAATATGTGGGATTCAGGATCATTTTAGCTCTATTTCTCCTGCTTCATTGCCCAGTGGATGAGGAAGGGCTAGCAGTTGTACTGTGCTGCTCCATTTTGAAGCAAAATCTTTGAAAGGTCCTGTTTTTGCTCCATAGATGGACATTTAAAAGTTATTTAAAATTAGCTGAAGAATCTGTTTTGTTCCACAGATTGTTTACATTTTTACTTGAAAAACTAAAGGAAAAGAAACAGAGGAGAGCAAAATAAAACCCCAGGGTACACCTTTAATGCCACATTCATGATTTCAGCCCAACCTGCATCTGTTTTTCTTGCACGTTTTTCATATTTGCTTGGATCCCTCTTACATTCCTGTTCACATTGCTTTTTAATATATCTTTCTGATTCAATATTTTTCCTCCTATTTACAAATTAGAGGCAAAATGGCATGTGATGTGAGGTGCCAGATGTGGGTTGCTTTCCTGCCTCTGAAGCAAAAAGCACATAGAATAAGTGCAAGTATTGGGCAACAAGGGCAATACCTCTTATATGATTGAATCAGAGATCAGAAAAATATTCAGAAGAAAACCTGGGCTTTCTAATAGCAAGGGCATAATATTTTAAGAAAAACTGAAATCTAGGATGAGAATGATTACAAAATTTTAAAAAGCGAGCAACAATGGATAATTTTTTTTCTAATACAAGACTGTATAGTTTTCAAAACAGATGCAGCACTAATGGTAAGCAAATCAATCACGCATTCTTGTGGTTTTTGTATTATTGGTCTTTCTAATCAGCTTTAACCATTCTAGCTGACTATTTTATATTGTATTAAAAATATTATATATTCATGTTTATGTTTATGGTATGATGATGATGATGATGATGATGATGATGATGATGATGATGATGCATACGTATCTCTGCACTTCTTTAGGTACTCTCATTGCATACAGGATGGCTAACAGAAGCGAAGTCTTCCAAAAGAATTATAGCAACTAAAATGTTTCTGAATAGCAGTAAGAGGTAATGTGAGTAAAGCATGCTGCTGTGACTTTTATGGTCAGGTGATATAACCTGATTCCAGTAGTAGAAAATATTTATATTTTATAGAATTACAGAGGAAGTGGTCTATTTCTTACAAAGAGAACACTCACTCACTGCTTAAGGCGTGCGGGGAAAGATTTTGAGTTAGCAGCAGCGTAATTCTACCTGGTTAAATTTGTACTCTTTTATGGCTTAAATAAGTTTCTGTGTTCTTTCTGGTTTGTGATATTGCTTATGCCTGGAATTATCTGCCCCACTTGCTGGGTAGAAGAAGAAAATTTTTTTCCTTCCATCAGTCTGAAACATGTAGTCCCCATATGAGCTTTTCCACCGTATATCCTGTCAAGATTTAGGATCTCAGTTCCCAGTCCAGGCTGAGTATCTACATACAGAACTTAAATGTGGCAAATAAAGGAGTGTAATCTACGCCAGAAATTGGGCTATTGGTACTGAAGAAGCAAAACTAAAATAGTTCGTCTGATTGCTGATAAAATGCCAATGTTCACGTAAAGAAGTGGATTTAAAAGTCAAGGAAGTTTAACTTTTGGCTTTATATAAATAGATATGTTTGCTAAAATGGATAAAATTATTTGTTTTCTGGAACTTTTTGATATATTCTGGAAAGATGAACACATTATTAATCCAGGTACTTCAGGACTAAATTGAACAAGGAATGACTTTCGTGTGTGTTTCCTGATAAATCTGGCTGTTCTAAGCATTTCTGTGTTTTTTGGTTTCTAGTTCCCATGTCCTGTGGGAAGGAAGAGGAATCTATTTTTATTGCTGGATTTTCAATGTGAGGAACTTCTTGCAACTGTTAGGGACATGGCCTTCCTAAAACAGGACAAATCAAAACCTCCCAATGGGTTCTTACACTGTTTTTTGTTACTGTTGAAAACATAACCCCTATATGGGAATATTCTATATTCCATATTCCACAACTGAGTGCGATGGATTTGCGATCCATCTTCTATTATATGTTATGAGTCTTTTTTTGTGCTCAGCATGCAATTTGACAAATGCGGGGAGGTTAAATGTGAAATATTTGAATGGTATGAAGGGACATTGACAAAATATAGGTTTCCTGTGCAAGCGGTGGGGAGAAATGAGGAATTAGACTGGCAGATTGCTGCTCCTGAAATCTGGTAAAAGTGATTATTGTACTTTCTGGTACGTGTGAAAGTGTCTTAAAGTGTGGAGTGATAACAATAGTACAGAACAGGAGACCCGTGTTCAATAATATTTATATCGTAGACAGGTTTTGTCTTTGCCAATCCTTATTTCTGTTGTTTATCACCATGTCTCAACATGCCTTTGCAGCAGGTTGCAAACTGACTGCTTTGCTAGCTAACTTTGCAATTCAACTTTGAAGCCTCTGTTCTGTAATTCCTCTAGTAGGTTCCCTGGCTTTTATGTTTTTCTCTTCAGAATAAGTAATATGGTTTGTAGTTTTCCAGCTCTGGGACCTTGGCTTTTCTCCATTGGTTCTGAAGAATAATAGCCAGTGACTCCAACACTATTTCTGCAAGTTCCATTAGCACTCTGGCATTCCATCTGACCTCTGTGAATTTTCTTTTGTTGCAATAAATATACTGTACATTAAAAGATCAGTTATTGCATTACTTAAGGAAGTCTGGGTAAATATCTTCTGATGGATTATTTAGGAAGAAAGCTAGGAATGTGTGTATTAGTGTCTGGATGGCAAAGAGGGAGCTGGATTTACAAAGGGCAATGGAAATGCAGGGACAGAAATGTAAAATATCACAACACCTGCAGAACCAGAACAACCTTCACCAGTTCACAAGAACTCATGAAAGGTACCTTTGGAGATGTTGCATGCATATGAAAGTGCTTCTTGTTTTTAAACCTGGCCCTCCCCTAGTACACCTGTTTGATTAGTTCTGCATCTTTTTCTTGAAGTCAAATTTCAATGAACTTTGTTGTCCTTTCTCCTTGTCATGTGTTATGTACATTTAATTATGATATCGGAGATCAATGATCCTTACATTTATTTGCCTAGACTATATCACTCGATGACAAGGTTTTGAAATGCTTTTTTAGCAGTTCTGCCCTTCAGCTGTAAATTGTGATTCTGTATTTCTTCATTAATGATCTTGGAGTGCTTACATAACTACTTAAGAGAAAATATTAAATGTAAGATGGTTCCATTAATTTAAGAGCAGGGACATTCTATTTAGACTCCCTTTCCTTGCTCAAGGAGTAAAACATTTTTCATTTTGATAAATGATTTGCCTTGTTATAACTTTTTTAACTAATGGATAGAGAAAAAAAGCCCTGTTAAATAAAAATGGTATGACAAAAAAGTGTGACATTCACTTTATTTTATACAGAAATGAATATAACGCAAAGCGGTTTTATTGAACTGTAACAACAAAACATTGGAAGTTCAGCACTGAATTGTCCTTGAAATTTATTTCTTAGCAATAAAGATTCTTTTTCCTCCAGTTGTAGGTTCGGATATAGCCCAATTAAGGACCTATACCACCAGGAGTGCAGTGCTGTAAGGAACCAGGTTCACTCTCCTTTTCTAAAGGGTGCTTCAGGGGTTTGAGCATCAGTATCACTGTCTTGGCTGTGTATTGTGGTTGGATGTTAATCAGACAGGGAAACAGCCTCCCCTCTCACCTCTGACATGCTTCTAGAGAAGTTATTCTAGTTGTTGCTACAAAAAGGTCATATCCAGAAATTTGCATTGCTTTAACTGTTCCTGTGGTCAGGTGCAAGGCTATAGTTTCCAAGGAAGGGAGCCCTCCACATGTGAGAGCCAAAGCTCCTTGGTCTCACGAGGTCTTGGGCATCCTGAGTGCAGAAGTACACACGTGAGTTACACTTGCAGGGTCGGACTCCTTCAGGAACTCCTTTATTTTGTCTCATTTTTAGAAATAAATTGTGATCAGCAGCTGTTGAAGACCAGTGTATAAAGTGTGGTGGTAAGAGTTCCTCACCAGAAATTTTATTCTTTCTGAATTTTTTGTGCTTTTTTTCATAAGATTCTGTTAACAAATATTTCGTTTAACCAAATAATTTAATGGTCTGACTTCAGATGTGTTACATTTGTTATCAATAAGCAGTAAATATCAAGACTGAGATTTTCAAAGGGTCTGAAGAATAGTTACACATTCATCTCCCATTAAGTTCTGAATGCCTTTGAAAATTTTAGTCATGCTTATCACTGGACTCTACTCAGAAAAGATTGAATCATATTATTTAGTGAGTGTCATCTGCATATTGGACTAGCTGAAGTATTAGAACAATAATCACTTAAATCTCTCCATTCTAGACATCTTTTAACTGTTTTTAATCACATCCAACCACTCCACAACTTACAATCCTACATGTATCTCAACCTTTAAACTTGCTGAAGCTCCCAGTTCTACCTAATGTGTTTCACTTCCGTAGTAAAAGTAAATCTATCTGTACAGGTTACTCCTGTGAATGTCAATTGCATTTATATGCATATCAGAGGAGAGATGTTGGCCATTATACATTTTTTTTTCCTATTTTTCAGCTTCAGCTGCTGCTGTAAGAAGCATCAAAAAGCATCAAGCATTTGAAATGGCTTTCACATGATTTCCTTTTCTTGCTGCAAAACTGAAGAACCTAATTAAAGTGCCGCTACTGAGGGTGCAGCCCCTCACGGATGGAAAAAGATGGATCCAAGATATTAGCTAAAATTTTCCACACCTCAGATGGATATTCATGCAATGAAGGGCATGAAGTTGATATCACATCATCTATTGGAACCTGTATGTGTGGTATGTACATCTCCACGAGCAAATTTACCATCACCATCATTGCTGCTGAGGAACTGTTGTGTACTTTCCAAAACTGAGTTAATTTATTACCTTTCCATAGGATGAGATAAAATCCTCAGATTTCAGCAGCTTCCAACACAAATCCTACTAATTCAGCAACTGAGCATCACACGTAACCTGTAACAGTTTTTCCATGTGTGTTAATATTAAGCAGGGCGTGTTCTGTTGTCATCTCTTTGAAGGTTTGGATTCAGTGGCAGAGGAGTTTTTCTGGCACTTTTATGTCAGGATCATATGCAAAGTAACTCCACATTCGCATCTGGATGTGCAGAAAGAATTCGCAGTGCGTGTGCTGAAGAGAGGAGGCGAAAAGGGTAGAGGAGAGACAGATTCCCCTCCAGACTGGGCTACTGAAAAGTCCGAGCTGATACACTTACCCTGTCTCAGGGTGTGATTCCACGGAGAAATGGATGATGAATGCAGTCAGGGATTGTGTGAGCAGGAGGGAGGTGAAAATAAAAGGGCAAAAATAATTCAAAAGCCTCCACAAAACTATGGAGTGTGTAGCAGGCTTTAGTCCTTAGTATCACAAAAAGAATATTTTTCCTCACAAGAAATTAGGGGTCAGATAAAACATCAGATGAAATCTATATGGGAAATGGTCTGTGATTTATTCTCCTCATACCCTTCTCCCTTACTTTGCCAGTTAATACCAGCCAAGCTGTATGTTAGAAAGATGAAAATCTTTGTTGGTTACTCCCACATATTCATGGGATTTTCCTGCTCTTCACTTATACTCTTAACTTATTTCTGGGATATTGGCCCAAAAACATCGCTCTCTATAGGTTGCCCAAAAATGTGGGATTTTAGGACACTGAAACACAAACACCTATCTCTACAAGCATGAATTTTTTTTTGTTAAATGTGCATATAAGTCAGAAGATTGTTGTAAAGAAATAATAAATGGCAGGGAGGGTGGGCGCCATCCCTTTTCCAGACATTTAGTGTTCTTGTGCTGCATTCAGATGAAAAGAGACACAGATTGAAAATGAGAGAGTTATGCTCATCTTTGATATGTTAACAAGATAGACTCCTTCTCCCATCACTTTTTACAAGTGTCCTTATGACAGCTGCTGTGCTGAAGAAATTATTATTCAAAAATAACTTTTTATCTCACTCAAAATTTAAGTTGTCAGATAGGTTTTAAACATATTTAAAAATAAGTTTAAAAATTTGAGCTAATTTTTATGACTATTTTTACATAGGTAATAATTCATGATTCTAACAACTGTAAACCTCTGATTGGAAATGAAATGTCAAAGGATTTATTTTACCTGCAGACATAATAGGAACTTCTAAGGCAAACATGCAAAAGATTTCCCCTGTTTTTGATGTACATTTAGGACTGTTTAACTATGCCTGAACTGTAGCTACAGTATGTTGAATTATATTTTCTTTGGGGCAGATCCCTGTCTGCTGGAAGTACTCACAAATTCATTGATTTTAATGCAGCAATGCTGGAATATAACACTCAGAGACAGGTGAAATTCGTGTGAGATTACTGAAGTCTGCCAAGACTTCAAGTATTTAACTGCACCCCTCACGCTGGTCAGTATTCTAGATACTGACTTTTCATTTAAAATGCTTACTTGGATCTTTGATAGCATATTGGTCTGTCAGATTTTGATTGTAACATCGACAAAAATAGTGGAGGAGACAAGAGCAGATCTCCAAGTGGGATTATGATGCATATGCTAAGGTCTGCCTCTGGAAGCTGGGAAGCTTTTTTGCCCAGTGACCAGTCTCTTGCATCTTCCTGAGTTACAGCAGATACTAAGTTAGTTGACAAGAGAGATGCAGTAGTTGCCTTGAAAAGAGATCAGTTTGTCGAAGGAGGACTTTCTGTAGCTCAGAGTCTCCTCTTCCAATAAGCATTTTAGCTCTGGATAGCCCCAGAAATTTATTGTGTGTTCCACCACTAATTCTCATAAACACCATAAGATTCACACATCCCTTTTTTGCTTACTATGCCAGTTTCTGTGGCTTCTAAGATGCATTGAGTGGGTAACTGACACAATGAAAACCCCCTTACCAACTCATCTGTAGGCAGGCCTTTTATTTGGTGAATATCCAAACCAAGGTAAATAATCCCTCAGCTGTGGTTGTATTTAATTCACAAGTGGAAGTTCCCAAAGACATACATCTACATCACGTATGTAAATTACAGATTTTTTCTAATCTAAGGATTGTACATGTGCTTAAATGTGCTGGAATTAAACTTTCAAGCTTTTTTGAAATACCATAGTTTTTTCATATCACTGAATCAGTGATATAGAAGGCATGTTTTCATAACACTTCCGCACTTCTATCAACTATTAGCTCTCCTACATTACCAGTAAGTACAGTGCTAACATCTCTTTTGAGGATGAGTAATCTTCACTGTATTTTTTAACTGGAAAACGAAAGATAAGATTCATTTCCCCTTGGCAAAAATGACTATGGAAATGCATCTTCCCACTTAATTTATTTGCCAGCTCTTGTGTTCAGATTGCTTTACTGATTAGAGAGCCAGGACATCAAGATTTAATTCACATTGAATTTTGTCACTGTGATAAGTTTTGCAAGCATTTCAACTTCCCATACATGCCAGTTCCAATATTTGAAAATGAGACAGAACTTCAAATTTGCTTTTCTGAAATGCTTTTAGGTGAAAGAAGAAGGCATGGTTTCCTTATCTTAATAATGGCATGGGTGATTGATCAATACTTTTATTTTGCAATTTGAAGCAAATACTAAGCAGTATAACACCATCAGTGATGACATAGAGTCAACTGTTCTTCATTAGACCTGTGGTACAATATTTCCTTTTGATAGTTAAAGGAATAACACAATTTTTTTACTTTATCAATTTCCTCTATGGAACCAGATCATGCATGTCTGGGTTTGGGTTTATTTTTTTTTTTACTGTAAAATAAGACTTTTTCCTATATTTTACTGCAACAAAGAAGCAATGCCACAAAAAATGTAATGTTGTTTTGCTGGAAATAAACATGTATCTTGAAATTACCACTATTGATAGTACAGCAATGAGATAAGTGTGGTTAATTCAGATGGAGAAGTAAGGTTGTAAAAGGTTTTTGAAGAGAAACGTGTCATTGAGAAACTGATTTAGAAACCCACTGTTTAGTACCAGAGCCTCTCTGTCTCATGGGTGTTTAGAGTCTCACCAGGGATGGCTTCCTGGTGATGTACAGAATAGACACAGCTCCATCAGCCTTTCCTCTGGTTGCTGGACTAATCTGTGATAAGAAGGCCCTGAAACTCCTGTGTCCTACCAGTTACAGGAATTGTGATGTTGTTTGGTCTTCTGTGTGAGAAGAAGATTTGTAAACAGGGGATTAAAAATTCCATGGGGAAAGAAATAAGTAGAGAGGAAGCAATGTAAAATGGAAGGCTGAAACACTGACACTTCAAGAGGTAGACTGATTATTCTACTACATGAGGAACAGAGGATATGACAGGTGTTTTAAAGTCTGCATGTAGTGCATATTAGTTCTTTCTTTTAGCTTTGATGTGATTTTACCTGTTTAATTTACATGGTATAGCTTCAAAAATAATAATAAAAAAGATATTGTAGAGCTATCATGGCAAGCGTTTCATATGGTGTCAGTTTGGGATAAAGGAATAAAAAGTTCTAATAATATCTTTCAAGCATTAATCTCTACAAGATGTCCTGAAGACCAGAATTAGAGCAATATGTGGTCTTTGCCATCTTTGACTGTTGTGACTCAAAGACACTTTTGATCACTTAAAAAGAAAATTCAACATTTAAAAAGCACAAAAACCCCAGTAGAATTTCCACAACAATCCAGTCCCCCATTTATATCCCAACAGGGTCAATTGTCAATGTAATTCACATAAGAAAAAATATACTGTTCTCACGATTGTTTGTGTGAGCAGCTCTCTGCACCCCATGCTGTAAACACACCCCACAGTGTCAGATCCATGCTGTGACCAACAATGTGTGCCCAGTGGGCCAGCAAGACCTACTGTATGTTTATGTTTTTTCCTTTACATTTTTTGTAAAGCTGCTCCTTCCTCTGTCTCAGCCTGGCAGTATAGCTTTCTGTAGCGTGGAGGACTGTAAAGCTGTCCCTAAAAAGCATGTTGGAATGCAGCCTTTGGGCCCACAAACGAAAGCTCGAGCTCTCTGCTGCAAAGTCGTTGTTTTCTAAATGATTTCAGGGAATGCAGCAGGACATAAAAGCTGCACATCAACACAAATATTTGTAGAAGGTGTAGATAATGCAGTGGCATCTCAATGCCTCCCTTCAGGTGAGAACTGTAGCTCTTTTACAGTGGCATTTCACATCAGAGCACTCCTTATCTTCCTGAGTTGTGCTGGATATCAGAAGATTCTGAAGCGAAATTTCGCCTAAAATCCTTTAACACTATTGGAAATGACGGCTTGGTAGAGCAGAAAGGAAGAATTTAAGAATTTTTTTTTGCACAAAAAGTGAGCAGTAGTGTCTGAAATTTCTTTAGAAGAAGGCTAAAGGTAAATGTCACATCTCTTCTAGTCCTATTTTCATATGATTCTGGGAATGTGGCACTCAGGTTGGTAACAGACTAGCAATAAAATGCACTCATTAATTTGAGTAAAATAGACACTTGTCTAATTTTGTGTGTAAGAGGTTCCTGGAGTGGCTGCATTTTTCTAAAATTTCATCCATCATGTTGCAAAACCAGAGTTTGAAATCTGGGCTGTGTGCATGTTTGTGACTACTCAATTAAAACTCACAATTCTCTTTCTGTTTCCTGGTTTGATTAGCACACCCCACCGAAACATAAGTAATGGAACATGGATACTTTGCGTTGATTTTCAAATAGGAATTGCATTGCTCAGGCCTGTTCATAGGGAAGTTTCCTCAAAAGATGCAGAGGGATGCCAAGGTAGAATTAGAGAAAAATGCCACTAAATATTTAAATTATTCCAGGTACGTATTCACAGTGTCAAGCCTGAAGCATTTTGAAGTGTTCTAGGATTATCTAGAATTCTAGAAATGCAGATTTAGGATCATTTATGAACAGTTCTACATCAGACTTAACTGGTGTTTCTCAGATGTAAAGCATAGTTCATTACAACTTGTGAAGACCAGTATTTGTGCAATATTTCTGTTCCAATTTTTTGATAACAAACACAGTATAATGCATCTGCTAAGAAAAAACTTCCCCAAGCACTTTAATACTGAGAATTGTATATTTATGTACATCTATTTTATGTAAGTATATAATAAATAAACATTGTACATATGCAATTATTATTTATTTTATTACATCAATTTCTTTAAGGAAAGTGCAGCTGCTGATTTTTAAAATATTTTTATTTTTGGCTGATGTAGTCAGCACCGTTTTTTCAAAATCCTTTGAGTGAAAGATGTCAGCACTCTTCACTGATACTTTTTTTGTTTAAGAATTTCCTTCAATGTATTTGAAACACAAATTTCAAACCCTTCAAAATAGAAGAGAAAAATTTTAATCAAACTGTCACTGTTTTAAAGTTCTACTCAACTGAAGTGTCATTATTTCCCTGTGAACCAAGACCAATATTTGAAATATCAAAGCTAACAGCCAGTATTATTTGTATGTTCTTTTCTTAACTGCTGTTTATGACTGGATTATGATTTTTTTATCATGAAGCAAGATATAAGCCTTTCTAAGTAATGATAATCAAATATTATAAAAAAGAGATTAAAAAAATTATAATTATATATTTAAATGAAGTTATTCATTAATCCAGTGGGCCAAGGACATGAACCCTAATTGAAATCCAGAGTCAACTTTGTTACAGAGTTTGTAAAACCAAAGAATCTTAAAGGACTGCAAGAATGTTACAAGGATACCATCAAGGGTTCCAGTATGAATCTAGCTGGAATTTTGCCCCTGAATTTAAGATTTAAAGTTCGGAAAAACATTGATGATCAGGTCACGGCAGAATAAGAAATATTTTTCCCACTCTCTGAAGGCTCTGGATGTAATTTACAACCCAACAGTTACATGGAGAAATCTGTGATATGAAAAAGAGGAGTAAAAATAATTTCTGCTTGCACATTAACCAGAATGATGGAAAGTTAGTTTAATCCAAGAAGCTCTGCTTTTACTTCTCCCAAACAGAAAAGATAATGAAGCTGTCCCATTTATTAACTATGGTAATTAATTATGGTACTGGTCAGTTCAAAAAACAGTAGAAATACTTGCAAAATATGAGGGGTTTGTTACAGTTCTTGCCTACCGTTTCAGAGCTCCCTTGAATAAAGGTTTCATAATTCATATAGAATAGTAAAATGCATGTAGTTCTTTATGAAGAACTGGTAGATTAATAACACCACATTATCCTTTAGTCCCCAGACTAAAACATCATACACGAAGGGAAAAGTCAAACTTCATCTTTTGTGGCTACTGGCATAGATTTGCAATCAGTAAATCAAATGATTTGCTAGCATTTTTCTCAGATCAGGGTAGAGAGAGGAAGAAAATTCTGAGCAAATTCTAAAAGACATTCAGGTTGGACTCCAGTGGTTGCAACAAAGCCTTGTCTTCAGTGGGCCATAATTGTCTCAAAGAAATAATGGCATTGCATTATATCTATAGCAAACATACAAAGACATGCAATTTTAATGACTTAAAAGCTTTGAAATTCCGCAGCAAGGAGAGCAGTATTTCAGCTGTATTTCAAAATTCTGCTGGGAATGGGTTAAAAGTGTAACCCTGAAACCAGATCCATTAGAAACGAAAATTGCAATATTACAGTTAAATAACATGATACTCAGAATGATGAAGCTATAAGCAAGACAGTGTTTCAAAATGTTCAAAATGGTTTTTAACATCACAATTACCACCTACCCTTCCCAGATAGATATCCGGAGATAGCTTAGTATGCTCCTCATAATTTTAAGAAAACAAGATTTAGAAAGCAAGGCTAGTGTGCGTGGGGAGATGGGCAGGGTGTTGGGGAGAAACTTAATTGCTCTAGAAAGGCTATTTTTTGTTTCAAAAAACACCTATTCAATTAACCAAACACAAATATAGCATCATGTATGCAGTCAGGAAATTTGGTACTGTCAAATCTGTGATTCATGCTTGCAGTCCTTGAAATGCAGGATCCATTGGCAAGGTTGATTTCTAAAACCCTAAAAGGGTATTCTATGAAACTAGAAATTCTTTCTTGGCTCTTGAAACATATTTGCTCTTAATTACCACACACCTATTTATAGTCTTTTCCTCTGTTCTAACTAGTTAGTGTGCTAATTTTCACAAATATGTTTATGTTGTTGTGCCATAACACTTGAAAATTAAATTATTTTAAAATATGCAACGTATTTGTCTGCCTTTGAAATCAATGTAGGATACATGTTTTGTAATCCTTCTAAAAAGCCTGCTTGCATTTGCTTTGGGTACTACAGGCAATACATTGCTTACATCCATTCCTTTTGCTGCCAATGGAATTGTTTAATGTAATGAGTCAGTCTGCTGAATGTCTTCCATGGCCCAGGCATTTCTAGTATTTATAACTGCTCTCAGGATTTCAATCACAAAGAGAAATGTTGAAACTGTTGCTTAGCAAACTCCTTCCTTTATCAGCAGTGAAGACATTTCAGGAGATCTAATTCAAATTAAGAAATTTGAACCAATTATTTTGGTGAACAGACCATTTGAGACCCTGATGACATCTCAATACTGGCTAGAGATTACGACAGATTGTCCACAGATGCATAAGAAGCTGCATTCATGCAGTTATTTTCATTGCTGCATCACATAAAACCAGGCCAGTGCATTAATAGACTCTTAGATCAATAAAATATTGGCCATATTAAAAGAAAATGCTAAGCACCAATGAGAAGACAGTTTCCAGTCAAAGTACTGAGAAAATAGGAATTTGTTTGTGTCAGGGTGTTTTTCCTCCCCCGGAGCAATTGTTACTGGCCTAATTCCTCGATCTGGCCTGTTATCCTGAATGGTCTCCAGCAGGTGCCATATTTAATACAAATGCTCCCAGTCCTGAGCAGTTAATAATGGAGTGGCAAAGTTTTAATGTTCCTTAATCTGTTTCCACTTGGTTAACCTGAAAATAATGTCTGCCTGCCCTACTGGCAGCTCCAAAGACTACAGGGAACAGGTGGGGTGTTTTCTTTCCAGGAAATGTCAGTTTGATGTCTGGAAGCAGATGTAGTTTTCCCCGACTCAGTGCGGGTCTATCTTCTAACTTAATAGGAGCTCTAAATAGCTGACAGGTGATAATACATCTAGTCAGCTCTAAGCATATTCTGACTAATCTGCCAGCTAGTAAAGGGGAAACTTTCGCTACTGCAAAAAAAGTGATCACCTCTTAGAACAAGAAGGCATGTTTAAAAAACTTTCTGATTAGAAAATCAAGTCAGATTGATAAAGCAATAGACGTACATAAACGTTCGATCTGCGTGCATAGAAACTTCCATCTTGATGTATTGGTGATCTGATAATAAAAATAGCTTTCAGAGAAGAACAGATTATTTAAACCTCCCTTCTAGGCACCTCTTAAATGAAGGAGGATACAGAAGTGTATATCTACTCTAACCTCTGATGTCAGCTCTAGGGCAAGAATCTAGGCCTAAATTCGTAAGCAGTAGTTTTCTTTCAGAAACCCATTATTGAGGATTTTGGGTGGCTCCAGTGTGGTTCCATTAGCACAGTTCTCATGGGCTGAAAGCTTTTTCTGCAGGCTGTGTTACACTTTTGGTAACTTCTGCAGTCATACTAGTTATTCCAGGCTTGCATTACTCAGTTTTTCTGAGAGAAGTGAGGGAGCAGGGAAACATGAAAAGAGTTCAGGTATTAGTTTTTTTCCACTCTCTCTCTCTCAATCCTCCTGTTTCCCTTCAGATTGCCCTGGTCTGGGCAAGGACAATCTGTTTCTCTCACCTTCCAAATCTTCACAGATGTTGGTCCAGCATTTAGAAAGCAATATTTTCTTCTATAATGATTTGTTCTCTCAGAGCTGCACCACTGGTGATACCCAGCTAGCAAGTATCCAGCTTCCATTCCTGCACCCTATGGTTTTTGGTGTGCATCATTGCAAATTGTGTCCCCGAAAGTGAATATTTCATACCATGCTGAAATGGCATCTAACTCCAGGTTATGGTAAATTTCTGGTTTAGATCACTCTACTCATAGATTATTTTTGTCATCAGGAATTCAAAATTAATTTGACTATATGGAAGGGAAATTATTTGCTAAACCTCGTTTTTAGGAGAGCAGTGGTTTTTGAGCTGTATAAAGAGAAATTCTGAATAACTCACCAGGTGGATGCTTCTGTCTTTTGGCACTGTGTACTGCAGGAATTCAGATTATGTGTGTAGATAATAGACAGACTGACTGACTGACTGATCGACCAACCCACTGACCAACTTTATTTGCTAAGCCTAAGATTCATGGAAGAATCTCTGGCAACTTAAAACTTCCTGAAAAACAAGATTTAAAATAGAAAGGATGACACAACTCTAACAATAGCATTGTGAATGGCGACATTGTCATTTTGAATGGAGATCTGCTTGAGACAAATTGAATAACAATGCTCTTTTTCTTCATTAAGACCATTAAAATCTGTAAGACTATGGGACCTGGATAGACCTAAAGGTTTTAAAAAGCAATGAGGAGAGACTAATGCTCATTGCTGCATACTTACATGAAGAGCCCAATTAGGTAAAAGTTTGTGCTAATTTGTGCTCTCTGAAAAATTCAAGCAGAAAAGCCTCATTTTTGCATTGGTTCAGATAAAAAAACCACAAGTCTTTTTTTTTTTTTGTAAGTATCACCACATGAATATTACAAATACTTTTAAGAGTGCAAAATATTTTTTTTTCTATTGCAATGGAAGATAAGTGTTATTTTTGCATAGCGTCAAAATACAGAAATTCACCAAGGATCCTTCTCTGGGCCTCTCTATGCTGTTTCAATGGGGTGTCTCTGGGAATATTGCAGTTTTCTATTGTTTTTTGGAAGTGCTAATATTAGCACGAGCTGTGATAAGAATTATTTAAGAACTTAATTGCATGCTCTCTATTTGGCATTTGAATTTTGCATCTTTGGAATTCATCTTTTCAGAGCGCTTCATTTAGTTTCTATTAATACCCTGTAATTTAATAATTGTAGTGGGAGGCAAGGGAGAATATGGAACAAGGAAAGATTTGCATATTTCTTTGATACAGTAGTTTGTGATAGGCTCTGACCTTTTTCTTTTTTAGACTGATCTTAAAAAGCAGTTCTGCTAAGGCTGGTGTGAATACCATGGAGCATGGAGAGACCAGATATAGAGACTCTTTATCCTTTATTCCAGTCACTTGTCATATGACTAAGGAAAGGCTGAATCAATCCATCAGAGCTCTGCAAAACAGTATTAAGCCATGTAATCCTTCATTAAATCTTGCTTGCAACGTAGATATCAGCCTGAAGAAATGATCTTCTAAACTAAATCTTTCATGAAAGCAGACAAAAATATTGCTTTTTTTTTGTTGCCCTTAGACTATGTTGAAAAGCACATCTGAAAAAAAAAAAAATGTGGCTGTGACTTCATGTTTGAGTTTTTGCCCGTTAAAACATATTACTACAGGCCTCTGTTTTCTGCTCTTGTAACCCGAATAAGAAAATAGCATGCAAGAAAGAAATCTTCTGGAAAGATTGGCTAATGGCTGTGTAAACAGCAAATGCTTGCCACATATGGGTATTAGGAGATTTTATTGCAAAGACTCAGTGACTACTGTGAGCAGGGTAGAGCTCTGAAATGTGGTAGCAGGGCAGATATTTCGGGAGAGGCTTGGAAGTCATTTGGCAATGGCCTTTCCAGACGCCCTGGGACCTTGGGACTCAGGGCCTATGCAAATAAAGGACTGCAGCAGCTAAAAGACAAGTCTGGGCTGTGCTGCTTGGATCTTCTGCAAGGGCCTGGGGTGATGTGAATGAGGGAACAGAAGTATGAGTCTGCACCTTGAATCCTGTGTTCGCTTTGGGACTCCTCACAACAAGAAGGACATCGAGGTCCTGGAGCATGTCCAGAGAAGGGTAACAGAGCTGGTGAAGGGTCTGGAGCACAAGTCTGATGAGGAGCAGCTGAGGGAGTTGGGGGTGTTTATCCTGGAGATAAGCAGGCTCAGGGGTGACCTCATCACTCTCTACAACTCCCTGAAAGGAGGCTGTAACCAGGTGAGAGTCATTCTCTTCTCCCAGCTAACAAGCGACAGGACAAGAGGAAATGGCATCGAGTTGTACCAGGGGAGATTTACCTTGGATATTAGGAAACATTTCTTCCCAGAAAGGGTTGAAAAGTATTGGACCAGGATGACTGGGGAAGTAGCGCAGTTGCCAGCTCTGGAAGCATTAAAAAACTATGTAGATGTGGCACTTTGGGACACGGTGTAGGGGTGGACTTGGCAGTGCTGAGTTAATGGATGGGCTTCCATTAACTCAGATGGAGATCTTAGAGGTCTTTTCTGACCTAAATGTTGATGATAGTCCACAAAACAGGGCTTAAGCAGCGTCAGCTCAAACGTTTGCATGTAAGCAAGAAAGTGCCTGCAAAGCATCATTATGGGGAGCTCTTCCCCGTCGCGCTCTGGGAAATCCATGTGCCATTTCTTCACTGTGAGGGTGTCTGAGCCTGTCACAGCCTTCCCTGGGAGGCTTTGGAGTCTGCACCTTCAAGGACATCCAAAAGTCCTGGTCCTGGACAACCTGCTGAAGGTGTCCATGACTGAGCCAAAGGTTCAACAAGATGAGCTGCAGAGGCCCTTTCCAGCCTCAGCCACTCCATGATTGTATGAGCCGACAAAATTGGAAAAGGCTACTAAATGTTTTGGTGGTCCTGAAAGAAGTGGGCTCCCTGCTGCACCTTTGGCCAGGGTGGACTAAAGGTTTTAGGAGCCTTCCTTAATAATGACAAGTGGAAAATCTCAGTTTCTAATCTCAGTCCACATTTTCAGCATTGGAGAACATGCCCAAGATACAGCAAATATTATTGGGGAATAAAGAGGTTAAAAATACTCACACTCATGGGAGCAGGGATCTGAGTAATCACCCAGTTTGCATTTCCAGTGACTGTTCCCTTTCCTCAAATAACATTACCTTCTGTTTTTCTTGTTAATAGGGAAGGATCCTAAAATTCTCTACAGATTTTGTATGGAAATTATTTTAACTACCCTATTTAAAGGGCTAAATACAGATCATAATTTGAATGGTATTTGAGGTCAGCTCAAATAAACAAAGTGCATTGAGAGAGATTTGACAAGGAACCAGTCTAAGATATTTTTTATTTGGTTGCATTACATCCATGCACTGCTTAGAAACATCTTAGCAATTCTGTAGACAATTGTCCATCTACCAGTAATAATAGCCCTGAGAAAAAAACCCCTGGCTGCTTTGCACCTTTGCTTGCTCTGGAAAGATTGGGAATGACAGAAGTAGTTGCCACAAGTCTCTGCAGTTTGCGCAGAAGTTTCCCCTTTTTCTCACAGTGGATGTCTGATGTCATGAGTCTATGGATCATAATGTTTAATCTTCCCAGCTTCCCAGAGCAGAGTTATTTTACGTAAATTTTTTTATCTGTGAGAGCTGACAATACAGAGAATAAGAAAATTTAGGAGCCTCAAAAGCATGAAGTAGTTTTTGCCTACAGTTATTCATATGGATCAGCTAATTCTGACAGAAAACTTAAGGGTTGATTTCCCAAGAAAAAATGGCAAACTCGTAGGACAAAAGATGTGTTTGTTGCTAACTATGTACTGGTTTTCAATTGATGAGGAGTTTTTGCTCCCAGATATAAAAAATTATGGAAAAATACATCTTGGAAAAATGAGTTGTATTTATTATCTCTGAAATTCTAGATTTAGCATTTTTATTTCAACATTTCTATTTCATCACCTGACTCCCCGGCCACTTCCTCTGAAAGAAAATGTTGACTTTTCAGGAAATTATGAGCTTTGTTAGATGTTTGGAATTTGACTAAAGGCTGAGTAAGGATTACTTGTATGAAAGAGTTTTTATAGTAACAGCTTCCCAGATGTGTGGGTATGTTTGAATGTTTCAGGAGTGTTGTATGAGGACATGATCTAATATTCCGTTGTGAACTCCTAGCTTTCTCAGTTTCTCGGAGTTCAAGGAATTCTTGCTTCAAATGCAGTAGCAGGAATAATACTGTTCTTTAGCAAACAGTCTTGGACAGATTGCAGAAATAGGTTAAATATTAATTACATTAAGGTTGAATATTCAACTAAAATTGATTGCAATGCTATGTAAAATCAATTTCATTAATTTATTTTTAAAAGGACTTCAATGAAATGTATAGAAATTTGTAATTAGTATTTTAAATAATTAAGTGAAACTTAAAATAATTGTACAGTGAAAGATAACACATGTACAAACTTGAGAAAAAAAATCATATATACATATGTGCATATATATGTTTGGATGTGTAGATTTTATACACATACATACATATTTATATATATAAAAACATGACTGGTGAGCCAGTAAATAAAGCAGAAATTAAATGGACAGCCAGCCTTCAGACATCCTATCTGTGCTTGTCCAGATTACTGAATTTCTGCATCCACGTGCACAAACCCATTTGCACCTCCATTGCCTTGTACGTGGGTTTTTAGCAGCATGGAATAATGACTGGATATGTGTTAATCCAGACTGATGCCTGATCTGAACATTTGGGGAAGTTGGTTACTGGAGCATGCTGTAGCATGATAAATTAGCAAGGAAGTACAGATGCAGTGGCTGTTTCCTCACTGAATATGTTTGGAGACAATAAAGAATTTGGAATATTAGGAAAGAATTACGGTGCCTGTTTTCCATTTGATGCACAGTTTTTTAAGGGAAATAAACCTTTTCAATTTATTTCTTTCTTGCTCAATAATCCTCTCTATCCTTTCTCATGTGGCCCATCAGCCACGTGGGTATTTTGCAGGAAGAATGAAGACAGATATATGAGTAGGAAGGGAGAGAGAACTCAGTATAACTACTTTTTCCTTTCATATATGTCTTTTCTCGTGGTATATTTCCCCTCAAGAACATTCACAGGGTGAAAACAACATAAGGGCTACTGAAAAAATGTAGCAATATACTGCATGCTTCTTATCCTCATTAATTCAAGACAGATAGCATTTGAATGTAAAATAGTCCTCAGTATCACTACTAAAAAAATGGAAATACAAGATGAGCAATGTGGTATTTGTTTCAATGATCTTAGCATGAAGTTCAGTGCACCGCAAGGGGCTGTGGCGTAAATATTCAGCAGTATTCAGTTTTTTCACCCTGCATGTGAGAAAGTTCAAGAGAAAGCTGTATGGGATGGTTAATCTGCATTTCCAAACCAGAATAGTGCAGAGACACTATTTCTAAGCCCTGTCTTGGGAGTTCAGCCACTGTGGGGAACTTCTTGCTGTTCACATTTACCGTTGGATGAGATATTAATCTCAGTATTAAAGGAGCTTAGAGGTAAAGGAGCCTGAACACTCCTCTGTGGGGGCAGCAACCGAGTGCAGACCTCATCCACCCCTTCACAGAAACATGTATGTTATTGGATGTTGGGGGAGGGCTCTACTAAATTTGGTGGGCTTACGGAAAGAAGATCTTCTATCTCGTGTTGCATCAAGTGGATTTCAAACGAAGATTTGGGTACCTGTCTGGTTTCAGACATTTTATTGAAAAATTGCCTCGGGGCTCAGGACTTTCCTCCTGTGCTTCCTGTTTTTCCAGACCAGTTGCTATGACCAGACTCAATCACCATTTTAATATTCCTGGCACGCATACATAAAGATGAAGCATTTTCTGTTATGCTTCTATTATTGCAATTATGTGATGAAAAGGAGAATGCAATCCAAAATACAGAAGCCCAAAATCCTCAAATGTAAATGTTCTTGCAAATGAACCCTCTGCCCACACGGAGAGAAAAGATCCAGGCTCAGATTCACAGCTTGGCTCTTGTTCTATGTATGAGAAAGCTTACTGTAAGACCAAAATCAAATTATCTCTGTGTTCAGAAGATAGCTAACATTAAATTCATCTCTGCACCATCTAATTTCATTTTCAGATTTTTGCATAGTTTATCTTAGCTAATGAAGAATGTTGACACAGCAGATCATGATGCGAAAAGGGGAACTCAACTTTACTGTCTTTAAAATGGTTGTTTTCCAAACCCTTCTGGGCAGAATGACATGAACAGAATAACAAAACTGACTTCCAGCTGAAAATCTATATCAGAAAGCTTTATGTTTGTGTTAGCATATCAGGGCTGTATTGTCAAGGAAGGGCAAAGATCCTAAGAGTATAGGAAAAGCTTTATTTTGTGAATATTCGATTCCTAATGAAAGAAAAGTAGCACAGGAAAGGAAGTGATTCTTTTTCATCACTTCAGACTGCATTTACAATGTCAGTATACCCAAGTGCATTTACAATGTGATTTATCCTAAAAGTACCAATTTATTTGTACCAGAGCATTATTTCGATAGTTTTGTTTCAGGCTGCTATTTTTATATCAGGGAATCCGAATTAGGAAACTTGTGAAGTCTGACATGTTTCTAATAATTTACACAAGATTCTCTTCTTCTAATTCCTTCATGATTGGCACAGGGTCTTTTATTTGGCTTCATTCTGCAGAAGATTAGACCTCAATATTACAAATATTTTCATCGAGACTGATATATAAGGCTGCCAGGGCAGCTTGAAAGCTGAAGGAGCCTTACAGTTGTACCTGCAGGGGCCAAAATATTCTCCAGATTCCGCTGTCGTTCCTGGATCTGTCCAAATGGCATTCCTCCTTGGCACAGGTGAGGCATCAAGTTCCAGGGTCCCTATATTTTTCTCTGCAGCCCTCATTCTGATGCAGCTGTTGAGTGATCTCCTTCGAACAAAACTCAAGAGTTTTTTCTTTCCCATTGAAATCTCATCTCTTCAGCAAGCTTTCATTTGGTTCAATAAGTTCCTTCTTGGAAAACTGAATTCAGGATCACATACTCAGATAACATCCAGCCTTTCAAAATTCAGTCATCTCCTACTAGATGACTTCTAAGGCTGCTCCACAATTAGTTTTACCCTGGAAACCGAAGAGAACAGCATTCTCTTGAGAAAAATCAGAGTTTTACTTTAGTTTGTTTGTGAGGAACAGGGGAATGTGGATTTGTATCCATTCCATTCCATGTATATTATGTTACAGGGAATGTGTTGGAACAGCAGTGTGATGGTACAGAATTATACTCTAGAACATGTGAGCAATAGCACTTTCAGGACCCATAAGAAAACCAAAGATAGTGCCTTCCCATCCTCCTACCAATGTTTGCTAGTCCCACAGCAGTAAGACCACCCTTTATTGGCAAATGCAGTTATCTCACTTGGCATCTGAGAAGCTTAAACACCAACCAGTCTGTGGCTCTTTCTTCTCTCTCCTTAATACACACAGGATTACCCTTGTGAAGGACTGTATAAATAGAAAATGTGACGGCTTTGCTTTAACTACACTAAACCTGTCTCTTTTTTTTCCTGGCAACAGTTTTAAGTGTCAGTGTTGCATCCATATTAAGTGTGAATTCCCCTGTGTAAATCCCATTAAGGTTAATAGAATTTTAGCTTTACTGCTTAATAAATTTCTGAGTGGATTAAGTTTTGAGAAATATATAACCAGTAATAATGCCCAGAGCACAATCCCATATCAGCGGACATATACTGTAGCTAAGTCTGGGAAGTGCTAGTAGAGACATGATGTGGCTCAGTATTATACTTAAAGAAAATAGAACAGATTATCTTTAAGTTTGTAACTTAGCTAATATTTCAGTACGATTTGTCTTTTATTGTTTGTTGATTTTTTTTTTTTCACTGCTACTTGCATTAAAATTACATTCTTACAGATTTTGTGCTTCTGGATTTAAAATCATAATGAATTATTCAAGGCACCAGCTTTTCCAAGCTCGTAGATCACAGTACAATATTATATACCTGGTAATAACTGAACTCTTTGGGAGAACTGTGCAGTGAGAGGGTTGGTACTCAAATGCCTGGATTTTAAGGGAATCATAGAATCATATTTTAGGAAGATCCCATGACTATATGCCACATACATATAACAATGCATGTATTCAAACTTTGTGAATCTGAAATTTCTTTGTAGTATTAAATATAGATTTCCTCTAAAATTATTGTATTTGTCTCTCTGGAGCTTTCAGAGACTCGGTTGCCTTTCTCCAAGTGCTGTTCCATTGGATTTACCGACATCGAATGACATGCTGAGGGTATTGGAATGTTTTTTCACTGGAGGCAGACAACATTCCTGAACTTTTGGTTATTGGTGCTGCTCTGAAGTCAAGGTCTGTCTCCATGTGCTGGCAGCCTTTCCCTCACCCTCATTCTTCTCAGCCCCAAATTTAGCTAACAAAAAACAGATGAAAGGTCTAAGCTTTCTATTGCTCACCCACCTCTGCTTTCGTACTAGAATTCTTTGCTTTTTCCCCACTGCTCACATCCCTGTGTATATCTCATTCTTTATTTGTGTTGCCAGTGTGGTGATCTGGGAAATCTGCCTATGTACAGCTGTAAATTGCAGCCAAGGTCGTGGAACAACAAAATACCTGGTTATTAGTTATATTCAGGAGACTGACCAAAAATGTCAGTACAGCTTTCCATATTTATTATCTCAGAGAATTCCGTATCCAATAAGAATATGATTATTTTTTTCTTTACATGCCAGCCCTGTAACTCTGCCTGTGATCTGAAAGTCAAGCTGTCATCTTTGCTTTTAATGAATTTTTTTGCAACAGAAATTTACATTACGATATTGTTGCCTCCCTGAGCCAGCATAGGACTGAGACTGTTTTCATATCTCCATTGCTTCTGCAAAGAGCTGAAGTGAAAAAGGAAAGAACTAAAAATGAAAAACAAACTGGAAATCATATTTTATTAAAAACAAATAAATGTGATCCTAAGTAGTTACAAGAATACCAATGGTTCAAAAATAAAATTGTATGTCTTCATAGTCCTTTTAAATGACTAAAACTTTCCTTTTAATGTCTAAGGGCAGTAAACAGATGCAGCAGCATTCTTCTAAACAGACAAGGTGACATGCTTCTGTATTGTGCGTAAGGTCTTAAAATTGAAAAGCAGCAAATATGATTCATTCATGTTAACAAGACCTAGCTAGGAAGTTCAAGTATCACTTAAGATCTCAGCCTGTAGCTTCCTCCCCACAGAAGGATCCCAAATGGTCCTGTGTGCTTTGCCTTCCAGTGTTCCAGGTCATGCTCGGTTTCACCTTCGGTCTCAGCATTTTTCAGTGGCCAGCGATTTAAAATCTGAATCCCTGTATTTGTGCTGCTACCCAAAGTCTTTCCCTTACCAGTCAGCCCCATTTCTTTGCCCTTCCTCTGTGTCTATAAGTTGCAGTCAAATTTGCACCTGATTTTGACAAAGTCATACACTTGTGTCTTTATTTAAAGGTAACATGGTCCAGGGTGAGTTAGGCTGCTGCACATCTGATGCTGACAAATGTAACATGGATGTTTGCTACTGCACTATTAACACCAATTACATGAAAAACTTTTAAAAATACAGTACTTAATTAGTTTTTGCTAGATGTTTCATTATTATCCTAACCTTCCAGATGAGGAAAGTGAGGCAGGTGACCAAGGCAATGTTACATTGACCCACCACAGCCAGAAAATGTGTTCAAGGCATTTATCAAAAGCAACAAAGGGTTGCAGAAATGGCCACATCAAAACCAATTAATGATCTGGTTTCGACTTTCCTAAATTTTTTGCCTACAAGAAAAATACTCGGCATTAGGATCCCATCAAAATCTGTCATCACGGTAGAGTTGCTGCCTCTGCTGAGCAGTGAACTTGTACATCTTTGTATGTGAACACTACAAGTTGATTTTTAGCTAGCATGGACTTATCTTGGAGAGCTGGCTCATGGAAGCTTTTTTTTAATCTGTTCTATAACTATTTTGAGGAGTAATTGGGAATATTCAGCGTGGTCAGTTTTGTTGTTGATGTAACAACATGTTCATTCTTGTTGGTTTTGGCTTTTTTAATGAAATGCTTCTGCTGTTGCTTCCTGTAGCTTCCTAATATTCAGCTTCACTTCTGACACACCCCGGTGCTGATGAGACTTTGAGAAGTCACCAGGACAGTATCCAAAAAGGGGAGTTTTGATGGGAGAGTCTCCATGCACAAAACCTGAAGAGACTAAGTGCACCCTGCAGAGCAAGAAATCATTTTTACTTGACACTTCTTTTTTGGACTGTTCTCCCAATTATCAAAGGTCCTTTTTCTTTTTTTAAAAAAAACTTGGGCAGAATAGGTAATATAAAAGTTTAAATATATGTATTATTTAAATCTTTATTTGGTAATGGATTATTTTATACAGTTCAGCTCTATGGATATGGGTCTATTTTCCACAGATCCTGCCAAGAGAATTTCCATTCTGGGACTTCCTGCTTATTTCTTCCAGCTGCTTCTCTTTCTTATCCCTTCTGTTGTTATTCTCCTCCTGTCTCCTTGTTTTCACTACTGATGGAGGAGAGGCTTGGTTAGACTTTGAAATCATAATGTAAATATTCTTGGCAATTCTTTCTTTCTATACTCTTTATAATTATTCTCCTGCGATTCCAATTGTATTTTCCAGTTGGAGACCATCTCAGAGAACTGTGTCACTCAGCCAGAGTGCTAAAGGTGCAAATAATTTTTTGAGAGGGTTCATAAGGACCATGTTTGACATTGAGGCACAGCAGGAGTAACACAGTCACCAAAATGGTGTTGGCTGAGTTGACGAGTGATGCAGGAAGGAAAACTTCTTATTCAGCTCTACATCTCCTGCCTAGTCCTTAACCTGTGCCACAAGGTCTGCCTGCAGCACAAAGCCTCCTGCCAAACTCACTCTGAAAGCTCACCCCCAGCAATAACAGGATTTGCAGGACTTGTTGGCCCAAACTGCTCCAATGGGGTAGTGCTGGGTAAATGTGTGAGCTGGGAGTATGCATGTGCCTGTGTGCATCATTGTAATCTTCTGCTGTATTAATTAATTAATGACAGTTCAAAAAACCAAAACCAAACCAAAGAAAACCCCCTAAAAGAAACAAACAAAACAACCCCCCCCCCAAACAAAAAGCCTCAAAACAAACAAAACCCATCCCCTTTATTCACATTCTTTTACGTCTGTGGAAGTCATTTGACTACCTGTTATTCCGATGGCAGTAATGCTAATCCTTTTAGAAGGGAATTGGTCCCCCTTTCTTCAAAAATAACCACTACCATGGAGGCAGCAAAGTGCTGTTTTCTCACATGTGAAAGTATTTGCAGAACGAAGTCCTTTGTTTGTTTATTTGTTTGCCTCTCTGTGTGTGTTTGTTTTCTCTTCTGTTGGAACATATTAGAAAGCATCCTGCTCTTGTTATTCCTTTTGAATAGTCTATTTTCTGTAGAAAGTAATATCCACATGGTAAACTATTCCTATTCATCAAAACTGTGCCAAATATGTGCCATTTTAAAGCTAAATATATGTTATTTTATTTTACTTTAAAGCAAGCCAAAACACATACCAAGAACATAGCTCTGGATTGTATTGGTCCTGTTCTCAAGTGAGTATTTACTGTGTGAGGCATTTCTGTGCACCAAGCTGAGTTGGTAAGGGGTTGCTCTATGAAAGCAGAGTAGAAAGCAGTATTTCTTTCTCCTCTTACTGTGAATCTACCTTCTAATTGTAAGAATATTAATTTTTTTTGATACTCTTGAGAAATAATGTGAAGCATGACAATGTAATTCTACCTGGCTCCGCAGCACTCCCTTTTCACTTGCGTTTTAGGAGTGTTTCTCCAGGGGACATAAAGAAGAGTGTATTCAGTTCGAGGAAAATAAAAGTTCGGCACTTAGGACCTTATGTGTCAACTCTAATACCATTCTGTAGGTGACTGGCTGATGTAAAAGGGTGTATTTTGGGTCCCATTCTTATTCCATGTCAATGGGTACTAATAAGTCTTTCCTCCTGTCATGTTCTGGTAATATTTTTCTTCCTTGATTTGGTCAGGATGAGAAAAATTTCCTGCACAAACTCACCCATTCCTTTACTATACACTAAGGCAAGACTGAACATCTAACAGGAATAAATGAAATAGGGAGACTTCTGGAGTTACAGGACCACACGGAAAATATCTTCTCTTTTCATTATTTTGCTTTATAAAATGTTAAAATGTTCTCTTTTTCTCTTTGAAAGGGTTGCATTTTATGTATCTGCCTCCAATTTTCCTCTTCTAAAAACAGTCAAAACCATTACAGAGGAACTGTGTTAGCAAATGTTAAAACTAAATAAACTGATTGTTGTAGCATGGCCAAATTAAGGATGTGTTATGGTGTTTATAAAGTGAAAAAGAAAAGTTTTATAAAGAATGAAGAGTAATCCAAAACAGGAATAATTTCTCTTAGATCACTTGGAAAAGAAATCTACATGGTCTGAAAACTTACTGACCTGGAAGAATCCAGTAATTGAAACTAGGAATAACTTTAAAATTTCACATCTTAGTTAGGCAGTGGAAATGAGGTTTGCTTGCAAATACAGCATGGTTCTATAAAAGAAGTCAAGTCACTTTAGCTAATAATTTCTTTATTTAGAATACGAGCTTCATCTCCTTGAAAACAGCCCAAACAGTCATCCTAATTTTTCTGAATAATCTCAGCTGGGAAAACAAAATTATTAACCTTGTCTGACAACGTAAAATTTGGGGTTTTGGTTTTGAAAAGTTATTGACCTTTGTTATCAAGCTTCTAATTATTAAACTTCTGATTTGCTTCTAACTAATAAATGTTTTTTGTTGTTTCTTTACTGCAGCATTTTCCAGTTGAAAGTCAAAGAAAGCTGATTTTAAGTGTCATCTCCATTAGTAACTTCTTAGGTGAGAGAAGAAAATCTCCTCTCTTATCAGGATTTCTGGTGCCATTGTGTGAAAAGTAACTGGTGAAGTCTTTAGAAATTGATTCCACGGCAGAGACATTCCTTTGCAGGGAAAGAATACTACATTTGAGATTGAACAGGACACAGGACTCCTTCACACTGAAGACCTTCTTAATGAGGACATAAAAACAGAAGTGAAAAAATCCAGCAGGTTACAAAATTTTAGAGCACCTTAAAAAATCATGCATCGAGTTGCATATGATAGGGTGAATCAGTGTGCAATGTACACACTGGAGTCAAAGATCAAAACTCTTACAGTGAATTGATAAGGAAAATGTAAAATTCCTAAAGCAACAGATAAGTCAGTAAGTCTCTTTACTTAGGTCTTTTTTTTCTTTAAGCCATATAAGAGACACATCTTTATTCTGACAGTCATCCTTCTGTGAAAATGCAGCAAATATTTCAGAATCTGGGGCCTAAAAGAGTAAATGGCACTTCTAATTTTTCTCAATGGGTGCAATTCTACCCCTGCCCCTGAAACTGGTCTGAGTCTGTCGTGCAGCTTGGATGCAAGTACTGAGCATTGCAGGCAGCACAGGTTTCTTTCTTCCTGCATGCACAGCTGATGACAGAAGCAAGAAAATTGTTAAGGGATATTGTTTTCACAGAGTTTTCTTCCCCACTGCCACACAGGCACACCAGCAGCTGGTTCAGCATCCAGCCCACCTGGAGGTGTGAGGCAATGGGAACTCTCTAAAATAGATGTGCTGCTGAGGGATGAGTGTCTATTCTCTGCCAGCAGATGTCCTTTAGGAGTTTCCAACTGTCCATCCCCTGCTGTTCATGTTCATCCTGCCAAAACAAGATGCTTAAGCATCTGGCAGAAGGAAGTCAATCGATTATCATTTCTGAGATTAAAAATGACCCAACAGGTTACCAGTTAACCACCCTCCTGCTGGTTGGTTTCAAGGCACAAGTAGGTTGCATACGAATAACTGGTGCTTCAGCTTTGAGGATAACTTGGGTACAGAGGGAAATTTGGGAAGACTTGAAGCACTGCTGCTGCTGCTGCTGCTGCATGGATTCTGCTCGGTGCAAAGAGTAGGGTAGATGTCTTCTTTTCTGTTTTCCTACATCCTTTTTAAAAGAAATGCAAAATTTAATCTTGTGACTAGATGCTGCTCTGGCTCTGTTCAGCTGCTAAAAGGAGTTGCCTGTTCCAGTCTTTTTCAGTATTTTAGTTATTATATTTTCTAATATTAGTTTTCCTATTTTTTTAAATTATAAACTACAATTTTCTACTATTATTATTCTATTATTTTCTAAAAATTCTTCTGCTGTGCTCCTGACCTTGTAAATAATTCCATATCAACTACTGAACTCTGTTCTGCATTATACCCAGCCAGCTGCAGCCCACAGCTGTCTCTCCAGCTGTGCTCAGGGAGCAGCAGCACCCACACCTCTGCCTTGCCCGGTCCAGGTGCTGGCGGCCATCTCCTCCCATTTCCCCTTAAATCCAAAGCTTACTGGCCTATTTGTGGCAAATGTGGTGACTTGTGCTGCCAATTAATGCAGTCAGAGCATGTTTTCTGTGAAATTTACAGTTGTTCTGGTATTTGTTGGTACCATCTTGCTTTACACACCTCTTCGGAGGGATGAAGTGGTGTTTAGCAGAACGACAATACGTCGCTCCCGATCTGCAAAAGGCAGTGTAAGGTCAGTGAAGAGAAGACTTCACCTTCCAGTAGTCAGTTTCTGTGTATAAATTGGCACTTGATGCTCATCAAAGAACAAGAAATATTGGATATGCTCTAAATGTCCATTGTATTTTTGAGCCAGCTACCTGATGGAAGTCATCACTTATATGTAAATGAACTGTCAATGGCTTGTCTCTGCTGGCAGTCGCTGGACTGTGAAGGGTATGTCTTAATAAGAACCAAAGCTCTTCACAGACTTTGATTTACTGGAAATAAAATAGAAAAGTCCTCTGAGACTACAAAGGACACTTGTTTCAGATAAAATGTCTAGACAGTAGCAATATATTTGGGGCTTTTATTATAGCGAAACTGCAAATTAGAATGGAGTGCTGAGAAAGTTCCTATGACCCAGCTGAGTTCAAAAACACTGTTTCAGACTGATCCTTGAAACATTTACACTCAAATTAAGTTCATGAGCATTCAAAAAGTGAAAGAAAAGATGTGCAAGGTCAACGTTCAGGTTTGCTAGAACTCTAGAGCTGCCCAGACTTTACATTCTCTCTGACAAGGAGGAATTTGCAATGCAGCTCTGATTTAAATCAGCTAAAGAAAACGCAAATCATGCATTGTGTTTCACTGCATTAGATAACAGCCTGCTTTACAGTCCATTCCTGTGTGATGGCTTTTTTCTTTGAATGTTGAAAATAAAAAAACAAAAGAGAGTTTAATTATGTGAAATGTCACATTTTGGGAAAGAAACAATCAAAAGGAAAATGAAGCAGGATTAGGCTCAGATATGTCTGTCTCTTGTTTTAAGGAAGGCAAACCATACATCATTTCTGGTATAGATTTTGAAACACCCAGTTTATCAAAAAAATATTATTTTTACTAAAACTAGTCTTTTAATATTATTATCGCTGTCAGTTTTTTAATCATCCAGAATATTTTGGAAGCTTTACAGATTTCTTTTGTATAAATGATCTGGATAAACCTTATGCCTTTTATTGTGGTCTGTGTGACCTGAGTTCAGTATTTTTCCCCTAGAGAATTTGCACACCCAATATATGTATCATACATGAGCACTTGGGTACTTAAATTAGAACCTTGGTTGCCTGTGTAGCTAATGGAGAATCCAGGAGGCAACCAAGTGAAGCATCAGTTTCAAGCACCAGAGTGCTCTGAATCATTTCGCATGTGATTTATCACGGCTTTCCAGGAATCATCCTGCGCTCCCTGTGATCACCTCCTTATCCATCTGTACAGAGATCAAATGGAGACACATGGTGGTGCACCCTACCAGCATTTCTTCCCATTTCCCTTCCCTGGTATTGGAAACTCTGGCTTTGGTAGAACAACATTAGTCATTAATTTTCTGAGAATTCCTGTATCCGTGGTTGTGTTTTTACATACCTGAAACAACAGCTCTGGGAGGTGTGGACTGTCTGGGAACTCAGCTGATACCTTGCATCAGGTAATTAAAAAGAAAAATCAATTTTTTTAGCTGTCCGGCTTTTCACAGCACGCGTTTGTGGTGCTTGGTAGAGAGTAGCCTGCCTGTGATGAGGGTCTCAGAGCAGAGATTTGTGTGGTGCCCTCAGTCTCTGAGTGCCAGTTCTGAAATTGAAGGTCAAGGTGGGATGCAGACAGAAGGCTTAATAACTCTGGCTGACTTCAATGAGGTAATCCATTTGCCATTGCCATCCAAATATAAGAGCAGAAACAGTTAAGAGGATCACGCTGAGTCTGCAAGCAATCTGAAATCTTATCTTTGAGATGTACAAAAGACCCCTTCCCATTCAATAGGCTGCTAGCCCTGGAAGCTGAACAGCGGCAATTCAGGGTCCTTTTGAGTGCATAGAAATCTAGATTCAGCTCAAGGCTTGTGTACCTAGGCAGTCTGTTAAACGATCGTGGTCTCTGGTTTTAGTTCCACTGCAAAATTAATGTAAAGCCCTAAGGTTAAATGATACACATTGTCAGCATGATGACTGCATTAGCTGTAGCTGTTCCAAAAATAAAATTTATTTGATAGTAACTGAATTTCTACATAGTCCAACAGATGAGTCATCAGATAATGTCCACAGAGATCAATTTTATTTATACTTTCAGAAGATTAATATTCGCTGTTTTCTTAATCTAAGAGTATGCATAACACCAGTCTGAATTCAATCTAAGAAATGTAAATGGATAATCAGAATGTCTTTTGGGGCTTCCTGCTGATTCAATATTTGATACTGTGATCATAGCCACAGTGTACCATGTTCTGTTTTATCCTGTCATATGGCTGGTAAATACCATTACAAATACAAAATTAACAGACTCAATCCCATACAAGTATAATCTCATGCAAGCCATAGTATAATGTTTACAGACTCCTCAAGAAAGCTTTGTACCCCATCTATCCCTGCATGCAGTCCTTCAAATATTTGACAAGTCACTGCTGCCAGAGAGTACAAAGCAGGAAAAAACCCTCATGCGCTATTAGAAAATCGAGGTTAAAAAGCACAAAGAAATCAGATTTAGATCATCAGCTTTAACAGAACAAAGGGCAATATTCCTACCTATATCCTTGTTGTTTTGAAGTGTGGGAATCAAACATTACCTGTTGTCACGGAAATCATGAAAAAGGCTGTTTTCTCCATTTCCCTGACATTATAAGCAGTACAGTGTCGTAGTAGTTCCATTGCCTGAGGTATTATCCGGAACATCTATTTTGTATTCAAGTTAGTGCTATATTTGGAACCTATTTTTATTCTGCCTAAAGTAAACAGTACACTAGACCTTAATGTACCCTGTAACTCCAGACATGGGCACAGAAGATGTAGGCTAAAAATAGTTATTACTCTAGAAGCAATAATTTGTTTGAAAGCCATCACCTGAATTTCCCAAGCAGTAGTGAATGATCAGGACTTGCCTGTCTTCTCTGCTGAAGAGAAACCTCCTCAGCAGATCCTCTTTTGCAGTCGGCAAATTTAAAATTTGTACAAAAGCAGTAGTAGAGAAATTTAGAAGAATTTCAGCATGCCATTAACTCCTGAAGGAGGACAAAGTACTCTTTGTGAATTCTTCCCAGCAATACTCACTTTATATTCTCCATTGGGAATAAGGTAATTATCAGTAGGAGTAGCAGTTAGGAAGAAAAATAAAATTGTTTATTATTGGACCAATTGGGCCCAGAGAAATGAAGGCCAAATTGTTTTTTGCTTGTCTGAGTTTGATTTTTAGTCAGTCTGGATGTGTTTTTTGTTTAGCAGAGAACTTCAGTGAAGAGTATGTTGTTTTATGACTGAGGCCAATAGAAAGTCATTGGCATAATAAAACTGCAGATTTTACAATTTCAACGCAGCTGCTCTGTGACTTTTAAGCAACTGTGAAATCACATTGTTTAAACTGTGTTTGTAGGGACTGATGCCTGGATCCATCCTTTTTCCTCCTTTTTTTTCTGGAGAAGTCAACAGAAGCAACAACTGGTGTTGCCGTCTAACCATTTTGGTGAGCGTTCACAAACCTCTTTTCAGAAACAACCACCTGGTCACTCTGTGCTCCACTCACATATGAAAACGAGCACGGTGTTACTAGTATCATGAATTAATATGCTAATACTGTTTCACTGGTGGAAATACATTCATTTAATGACAAACACACTTGTGTGGATCCACACCAATTATGAGCAGACCAGCATTTTGATTTTTTTTGCAACTGTTTTCAGACTTCTTAAGCTGTAGCAATTGGTAGTATTAGGACACACTTCTACACTGCATTGTAGCAAGAGTATACATACCCTGGTTTTAAGAAGCAATTTTTGCTTCTCGTGGACCAGGTCCTTTGGAGTGAGAGGTGAATTCTGGACCTATGCCTTCCCACCCTGAGCCTGTGATCCCACAAGCATCCACAAATGTGCGAATTTATGCAAGTGATATCAAAGTGGTTTTGTGTGCTTGCCAGAATGGTGACAAGGAGTAGCTTGCCTACAGTCAGGGTCTCTATTGAGTTGCAGGGTAGGAGCTATTTATTGTGGTGATTGACTCTTAAGATTAAGGAGGCCAATAGGTCAAGTGTCTTGAAGAAAAAATTATAATCTAGTTCAGAGATTTCAATGTATTTTGTTTGGCTTTTGGGCTTTGACTTCAGAAAAGGAGTCCGATAGCTGCTGCCTAGAAAGAAAAAATGGGATGTAGAGGAGACACTGGAGAGACAGGGAAAATGGGACATGGCATTTGAATTGGACAGCAAGTTTTTGATGTATTTGAAAGATGTATTGTGATATATTTTACTTCAGAGGAAGCCAATAAAAAAGACCACATACATCTTTACCAGTATTTTCTGGGGTAAAAACCTCATAGGAATAACTGCGCATCAAAGGACCAGTAATACAGATTACACCCATCCTAAAGTTAACACAGACAGGAGGTTATTACACAACTCATCAGCCTCTTATGCAGGGGTTGTACATGGTTGCCTGGTTTCTGATCCACAGAAAGGAGGTGTACTCCCAAGGCATTATTCCTTTGCCACACAGGGTGTTCCAGAGTGGGCATGGAGAAAGTTCTAAAGTAAGGCATAGCTTTTGGTTTGAGACTTGTTTACACACACATTGCTGTGGATGTAGGATAGCTTTTGGAGCTGTAGAACCATCCTTGGATTTTATTAATGATGCCATCTCTCTCTGGCACTAATATGGTCATCAGTAGTGGGTAGTCATTCCTATATCTGGATTTCAATGATTACTCCTGCACACCTAAGTGTGAAGCTGGGGGGTTGGAATTAATGATCAAGCTCCCTTCCAACCCAAGTCATTCAATGATTCCATGAAGTTGTAACCATTTTCCCTGCATACAGTGCTCCTGCAGGACTGAAGAAAGACATCATTTACCCTGAAATGCATAAGAGAGGTGGGCTAATGCATGAAATGTACTGGTTAGATAAAATCTTCATGCAAGTATGATATCTTTTCTTCATATGCATACGAAAATAAAAACTCAGGGATTCAGTTTCTATTTTGTTTATCCGCTGCACAAAGAAAACAAAAGTGCATCTGTTTCTCATCTTTCTCACTCATTTCTTTGCCATCTCAATCAAATTGAGACGAATAGCTTGTGCTTGTCCCTTGAACAATAACACTGCTCAAGTACATAAACTAGGATCTCCTTCTGACAAGTTTTAATTATGGGATGAGTCAAGCTGGCATTTACCTACAGAGTTCACGCATACAAAGACTCTAGTGTCAGACTCTGTCTGTGCTGCTTTCTAAAACCAGTAAGCTGAATTTCACAAATGTACTGAAGAAAAGCTGTGGCATTTGCTGTGAGCCTGAAAATTCAAGAACCATAAAACCTTCCCAGCAAGTCATGTAACAAGAGCTTATCAGATTCCCTTGCAAGGAAGGGAAGAGAAGGATTCATCCAACGGGCACGTCGGGAGTGATCCATTGGGTTCGTGCATAACAGTTGGAGAGGAGAGAGGAGGTGGATGGGAATGAAGAACACAGTAAATCGTCAGATTGGAAGGAGCAGAGAGGCCTGCTGCTTCCCAAAAAGAGTCTGACTGAAGTGGGTGTTTCCCCAGAGATTTCAGTAGAATTCAGGTACCAGGTTATTGTTGCAGTGCTGGGTGTTGCTTAGCTG
The DNA here is from genome assembly GCA_013398015.1 of Oreocharis arfaki. NCBI lineage: Eukaryota > Metazoa > Chordata > Aves > Passeriformes > Paramythiidae > Oreocharis > Oreocharis arfaki. The sequence continues at coordinate 241,863 of VZRR01008935.1, read as the reverse complement.
CTGCAGCTTTCCCTGGGAGCGCAGC